>WEIS01047335.1:0-13885 GCA_013389965.1 Todus mexicanus
AGAAGGTTTTGGATTCCCCATTGTAGTACATGGAAGAACAGCTTTTAACCCTTCTATAATTTCCACACTTACAGGTGGTCGGGTTATTTTGGGTCCTAAAATTTTAAAAGTCGAAAATTAAAGTTGAACTGAAGCTGAGAGATACTAGAACAGTACAGGTTCAGAAATGACAACAAAATCTCCATTGTTTTTTCTGTACATTGCTGAAAGACAGAGCAGTCTCAGTAAGTCATGAGCTGTCTTGAAAAGAAATAACTTTCTTAAACACAGGATTCAGAATGCCAGTTTATGGATGCAAAAGCAGCTAACTTGCATGGATTGTTTGTTTTCAGAAGTGGAGTTTGACAGTCATTTGAATTAGGGCCTGGGCTAACATCCAAATCCAGATAAGAGTATTTCCAATATTGAAGAATGTTTGCGTTCCAGGTTCTGACATTCTTCACTGCATAAACAGTGTCTTGTGTGTATGTTCAGATATGGGGTGAATCAGTTTTGAAATAGTTTTAACCCAGGCTTGTCTCTAGGTCAACAAGAAGGGCATGTAAACTCAATTAATGTCCGTAATTGAAGGATTTATAACTATGCTAGTAAAAAGGAGAAAGAATCCTTAAAGAAATCAAACACTGTTGAAGTTAATATGGGACAAAATTAAATTAATTTTACCTGAAGAAAAGCATGGCTCAGAGTACTCTAAAATGGGAATAAAAAAGATCTTAATCACAGTGTTTTGGGAGATATGAAGTTTTGCCTTCCTTGCACGATACCAAACTAGTAGAAAAACGACTATCGGAAAGTAACATTCTCTGGCTCCCCACCTGCAGGCAACTGCCATGCTGGGGAGCCCCAGAATTACCAGACCTGGAGGGTCATGCTCATTAACGCAAACAAATCCTTTCCTACAAACAGATACTTTAGTCAGGATGTATCTCAGCTGCCCTTTCAAGTGTTTGTGTAAGTTACTGCAGCCATGTGAGTTCAGCTTCACCAAGCTCAGCACGTATATAGTTCTTTGCAACAACCAGTCCTCTGCCTTCCACGTGGAATGACAAAATTTACACTACAGTGCACCAGACCTTTCAAGACTGCTGTTGAAAACATCTGAACAGCATTTGCTTGCTTTTGCCATCCTCAAGCACAAATCTCATTAGTGAAATCTCATGTTTAAAATTCACAAGGGGTTTATGCAGCATGACTACAGAGGTCTAATCTATCAAATTGTGCTGCTTTCACAAAGTTTCACACAAAGGGTGTTCTTCAAAACCTTTTTTATCCTCTGCTATGTAAACTGCTCCTTTGATACTAGCAAAAGTGTGTATTACTCAAAGTGAATAATCACAACTGCTTTTAGTTAAGATATGATCAAAAATACGTCTGCCTCAAGGGACTGCACCCAGCCCCACAGAAACAGGGGTCTGCCCTGAATGTGGAACCCCTGGGGCAGTACTTGGGAATCTACTCAGGCTCTCAGTTACATGCTTGCATAGTGTTAGGAAGAAATGACATTCCCACTTACGCATTTTCACTTGGAGAGCCCCACAGCTCTGCGCAGCCACTCCAACACCATTATCCGCTGTGCAGCAGTATACCCCATCATCACTGTCTTCCACGCTCAGAATAGTCAGGAGTTGCCCGTTCCTCTGTATGCTGTACCGGGTGTCAAACAGCCTGTAGGGCACAGCACAGATTGTCAGGAGTAGGGGACAGCTGGGGAGAGGGAGGGGGAATTGCATTTGTATCTGCAGACCACTGATGACACTACAAATGGCAACATGTTTTACATATCATTTTCAATCTGCAAAATGAAGGCACTGAAAATCTTGAGTTGGTCCTTACAATCTGGTTTGGTCCTCACCAGACCGCGCAGTTCCTGACTGACACCAGCATGGTCTCAATTCTACCTCCAATCAGGCATTGGTGAAGTAAGTAGGTCTCACAGTTGGATTTCTGTCTGATAGGCATAAGCTCAAGCGATCTTGTCCGGATGGGTCATGTTTTAGGTATAATCATTCCATATAAGGGAAGGACTGCCTATATAGGAACTGGTTGAAGAGTTTTAAAGAAAACTTCTTCAGAATGAAAAAGAAAAAAAAAAGAAGAAGAGAAAAGTTTAAAGATGCAAACCAAAATCCAAGTGTTTTTGTGTATACATCCAGGATTGAGTTAATCTATTATTTGGAACTTTGAAAGTGTTCTTTTTATGGGGGGAAAAAGTGATGAAAAAAAATTAATCCGACAAACAACCCAAAACCTCAACAAAAAACAACAAACAAGCGAAGAAATGTACTGGAAAAAATAAGCTGTCTAAAGATTAGAGGATGCAAGGATAGCTATGGTTTAATGATAGCAGGCTTTAATCTGGAGACTCAGTCAAGAAAAGCCCAAAATTGGAGCAACCAAGATACAGGATACTGTATCAAAGTATGTGGAACAAAGACTAATTGTATATGTGAGCATGGAATTTGTATGATTGCATATGTGTGAGACAGCAAGGGAAAGACAGACAGAAAAATAGTGATAAAGTAGAGGGCTAATCTCTGATTTTCATTGCAAAATGGGAGTAAAAAAAAGTATAGTAAAACTTCAGTGGAACTAGATTTGCGTAACATTTTCTAAATTCCTCTGTTTGATTTTCACATATTCATTGATGCTTTTTGGAAGCACTATCATGCAACTCTGATGAAAGATAGCAAAACAGATCTGACCTGTGGATTGTGTCTCAAGCTATTACAAATAACTGACACTTAAGTATGTCCTGACGTTTCTTTTAGTGTTACAAATCGTATAGCAGTCACAGAATAATCTGGCTGTGCCATTTATAGCCTTACAGGAACGTATTTCCTTTCAACAGCCTTTCGCCTTTCAGTCTTGTATCACCCTCTACTTTTTCACCCTAAGAAGAAAGAGCACAATGAACTCATCCATAATTTAAAAGATTTGCAGGCTCCATTCTATTCTTTCCCTGAGGACGGTTCACCCCAGACAGCCCTTTCCTGGGACAGGTAACCATTTCACCCAGCACGGGGTACCTGCTGATCTATTTGAACAAGTTTTGATGACAAAACGAAAGGTGCTTCCAGTGATGACAAGAGCCTCTCTCATGGCATTGTTACTGTTTTGTTTTGAAGGCTGCCTTAGCTGTCTGTTTAGGGTGCTAGAACCTCGGCAAGAGAAAAAAGTTTTGTAAATATAATAACTGATATTTATTGCTTGGAATAACTATCCCTTTGAAGACTGATACATACACATGCAGAGACACATAAATATATTTATATGTCTTTTTCAGATAAAAAAACAGTCCACTGATATGATCCTTTTCCATTGTGCAAAGGCTTTCATCCATGTTCTGGGAAAATAACAAAAATACCCGCAGCTTATCTATTTTCCTGTCTTTGGTCTGAGCCTTTGTATTCAACAACACTGATAATTAATGTGAAAGTGAAATAGTTGCTGCTATTAATGTTGCTCCAGAAGCCCCAGTAAAGGAACAAAGCACTTGACCTCTCTGGCCTCACCAGCAGTGCTTTTTTCAATAGTATTTTCCTTATAGATCAATGTTGTGAAAAAGGCAGTGTGTCTCAGACAGAGTGGGATGGCTTTTAAATAGGTGTGTTGGACTTCTGGAAGTGGGAACTGGGGTGGAAATGATCTGGCTTTCGTAGGACCTTAGAACACACAGAGAGTGAAATTCTAAAAATCACAGGGAGAGAAATGCATGTAATATACACAGTCCTGCATGAATGGTTTCCTCTCCCAGCTCTAATTTCCAGGTATGGTGTCACTGATGGGGAAGGAGTTAGGAGAAATGTAACCTGGCTTGGAAATAACATCCATGGAAATTCAGACCTCCATCCTGCAACAAGGCCAGGATCAGAGGATTAGGACTGAGTTTTTTCTGAGGTTCTGTTGCAGAAAAGGAAAAAAAGATCTCTAAAAGCCAATATGCATATGTGTAGCATTCTGCTTTTCTCGTATTCCAAAATGGTCTTTTGAACAGTAAGACTCCCTTCTACCACAACTTATTTGGAGTCTCCCACGCCACTGGTTCAAGCGCTCTTTGGATTCTTGACCCCATGAGCTGGAAGCATGCTTCAGTGACCATCTGCCTAACATGGACATCTCATATGGGGAACAGCCCTTAACTGCAATATACAGAGATTGTGCTGTAATTTTCCCTTACAGATAGACTCACCAACAGTGATCTAGAAGGAGAAACTGATGTGAGGCCATGTGGCAGATATAATGTGATTTCAGAGTTAGATTAGATACAGTTTACTTTGGAAGAGCCTGTCTACAGCAACAGAGGTAAAGAAATGGTAGCAACTTCCATAACACATTTCCAAGGCTGCCTTCTTTGGCAGCTCTTTGATGCCTAATGATTAATATCTGACAGTGCGTAACAACAGAAGACAGTTTCTGACAGTCATATTGAGAACTGGAAGCAAATAAAAATAGCATGACATGGCCTCTTCCATGCAAAGTTTCCAAGTACGCTGCAGACACATATGCAACAAGTCGGGCAATACTCCTTTTAAATATTTTACAGTATCCATCTCCTTTGTAAATACACAAACTGAGTAACAAAGCAGATCACGCTGTCTGAAGCTGGAGAGCAAACTCCTTGCATTGCCTGCAGCAGAAAGCAGTTGTCTCAAAGGTCAAGTGTATGAATCTGCAAGAGCATCTCCCAGCTGCTCCTATCACATCCTCAGCAACACAGATGCCTACATAATTACAGGCCCTCACCTTCACCCATGCCAGAGACCCATTTTGATGTTTCCAGATACCTCCTTTTTATCATAAAAGAAAGCACTAATGGTTTTGTCAGGAGATGCCAGAGAGCCCTGTGGCTGCTCCCTACCTGATGGGAATGCTGTTGCGTGTCCACGTAATCTCCGACTCCGGGTATGACTCCACTACACAGACAAACTTGGCGACGTCCTCTACCAGCGCATCTACAGTTTCCAGAGGAGTGCTGATCAAGGGAGCTGCATGATGGAAGAGACAATGAGAATACCTCTCAGTGCCTCCCAGGAAGAGGCACAAGGCCTTCCAGACTCCCTTGGCCAGGGCAGCTGTGTCCCTGCAGGGTCACCCCATGGATTTTTCCCCAATGCAAAGGTGTGTTGTGCATGCTCCGTGTGTTCACTGTAACTAACATAGGTCCCTTTGTATTTGTAGCTGCGGCCTTCTGTTGTTTGCTGCAAGTTTTGCATTTTACCTTGTCCTCTCTTTATAAGGTGCAAAACAGAGTGGTTTAAGCATTCGGCAGCTCTAACAAGCCCAGTGTGTGCTTTGTTACTAGGCCTCCTCTCCTCCAAGGTGCACAGCACTAAATGGCATACTCGAAGGACACAGGTGAGGCTGTCCCCTGCTATAAATGTGGCATTGCATGAGCTGGAAGTGCAAAGAACAGCACACAGGTCAAAGCCAAGCTTACCTGCCCCTGAAGTGGGCACAATGCCTCCTTATTAATGGATAAAGCATGAAATTTGGGCTTCTTCATCATTGATACAGGATTTGTTCCATTCAACTATTTATCTTTTGTAAAAAAACAACAAACCCAAAAACAAACAAAAAACAACCACAAAACCAAAACAAAACAGAACCAAAACAAACAGACAAACAAAACCCCCCACCCTGTTACATAGCATGCTGTTTTTCACAGCAAGGATCATAAAGGCCCTTCAGGTCTTCCAGATTTGTGGTGTAAGTAGCACACATTCTCTTTTTCTCACCTTTTCTAAACAAGTACCACCAGGTTTAGGAGTTCAATAGCTGCATCTGATGCTTATTATCACAGCCCTGTCATCATATGTTATTTGATTGTATCTTTAGAAACACTTTTCATCACCCTGATGAAAGACTTGAAGCGCAACTGGAAGGGATCACAAGATATGCCTAGTGAATTGTTTTCCCTGTCCCTGATATGCTTTACAACATTACTTCCAAATATGATCAAATTTTTATTCAAAGACGCTTTTAACCTATGGGAGAGGCACACATCCAATATTTGCTGGACTGGATTTCATTTGCAGCTGTGCTGAGATGAATTGGTTTCATACCATGCTCCTGAAATACCACCTTGAACAGGTACAGTGGATGCAGAAATTTTCCTGTTCCTCACCAGCTGTAGCAGTATCTGGCACAGCATATATGTTTTCACAAGAAAATCCTGTCTGCACTATATCTGCTGGCCCTTCTCTTTACAATAAAATTTAAATTCAGGCAAAAACCAAACTGTATCAATTTTAGCCCTCCCTCCTGAAAAGAAAAAAGCAAAGTACAGTATGATCCAATTTAAGTGACTGAGAATAATAGAAAGCCTTTACCTCAACGCTTTTTTCAGTTTGCATGGGAGTAAAAATTAGAATATCATTGGAGTTCATCTGCAATGAAGCTAGAGGAAGAAAGGATCAGCTTCCACTATCAAGTTTATGTAAAAGTCCCAACACTTTTGAAATGTCACTAGAATGAAGTTGCCTCGATATTGTTTTTGAGATTATATGACTTCAGACTGCATAACTTGTGATGACTTTACTTATATAAAAAGATATTCCAACTACAGCTAAGGTATCACTAAAGACTATTTTAACCAAACATTAGTTAAAACACATCTGTGTTAGATTCGTTGTTTGAGATCACTGCTTCAAATTGTATCTGTCTTCAATTTATTGGGTTACTTTTGGTCACATGGGATAGAATTAATCATCCAAATTGCACCCCAGACAAATGCCATGCCAGCGAAACCAAATGGAAAATTTTCATAAAGCCTAAATTTCACTGTTCCTGAAGGCTGTCTCAGGAGAATAACCTCCACTGATAGCTATCCTGTATGCTTCAAAGAGGATGTTGCTATTTCGTGACAGGGTTTATTGGGTTTTGATGGCATTAAGCCTGGCTGAAGTGGAGTTTAGCAATCTAATTTTATATAGTATGTTTTTATTGTTGTTGTCTGCATGTCTTGGTCTCTGGAAGGATGCTTTTTCAACCCTGAGAAACGTAAATTTTTACAGTAAACAAAATTCAAAGCAACCGGTTTTATAACTGTGTTGTCACGATAAGCACGGCCATTCTTACAAAGAGTAAAGTTACATTTGTACCGAGAACCAGTATGCTTGACAACAATATTTTATTCTTTGGGCAAGCAAGGGCCCTCCTTTTTATATATAAATAATAAATAATCTAGCAACTGCTAAGTAATTTTATGGTATCTCTTTAATTCAATGGATGACAGAATTATCCTTAGCAGCATTGCCTACACCGGGTCTGATCTGGCTTATCCAAAAAGCCAGCACACAGCTCTTGGGGCAGAATCAAGCCCCATACTCATAGAAAATCCTGTCCAAACTGACAATGCCCCACGTGTGGTAAAAGCAGAATGGGAGCAATTTTTTTACTGCTATCTCTCCAAATTCTATATCTTGGAAAAGCAACAGTGACAACATTGATGTGCCACATACTCTTTTTTACCTTTCTGATATTAAACCGGCCAGTTGGGCCAGCAGGGAGGTGAAGGCAGTGGTCCTGCAGCCAGGGCAAGGGGGCAGGGGGTACAAGGTTGGTGGACGCTGGTGTGTCCGCAGGGCATTGCGAGCCAGAGAGCACGCCGACATTTTGTCACCAGACAGGGATAGAGCCCCCAAAATGGCTGAGGTGGCGCCTGCTGCTAAAAGCCACCCAAAAAGCTCAGGCGTTGGTTGTCAGTCAGACAGTTTTCTCAGGAAAGTGATCAAAACCTGTGATGCCTTTATTACCAGATTTTAACGTGGAAAAATAAAATTCAAGCAATGTATGGACAGACCTAGCAGCTTCTAGAAATGATCCCAGATATTTCCAAGTGTGACCATTATGGCTCTTTGACCTTTTTTTAGGTAGTCTTGTGGCTTTAAATCATTGAAAATCAGTTAGCATCTATCTGCAAAGCTGCACAGGCGCCATTTTCTGAATGTCAGCTGAAGTATCCCTAGACAGAAAAATGACCCAAGGCTAGTCACGGGGCCCACGAGAAAGCCAAATCCCCTTTTATCCTCAGGCCACCAGAAGCTTCTAAATTGCTTGGCTTTGGTTTTGGATTCACGCTTTAGAAACAAGACAAGCCAGGCAAACAAAACAAAGTGGAAAATGGAGCCAGTCTCCTCTACATTATTGCAGGCGCCTGGAAATACTGTAGTTCCTCTAGCAAAAACTGTTAGTCGTGCTTTAGCTGATGCTGCAAAACCTCTGTAGGGCACCACTGAGCTGTGTTTGCATTTTAGCCTCTCTTGGGGAACATGACAATTCAGCCACCTGTACCTGTGGTGTTTTAGGAACAGATGCATATCTCTTCATTGTGCTGTGCCATCAGAAAAAATCAGTCCCTTCCTCTTTCTTGTTCTTTTCTCTACAATCTCATTTTACCACAGCTTTCAAAAGACCAGAGTTCACCAATTTACTTTAGTGTCTTAGGGAAAAATTAATTTTTTTTATTTCAAAAAAATTTTATAAAGAAGAGACTCCCCCTCCTTTCTTTTTTTCTTTTATTTTTCCATTTTGAGGCTAATCCGACTAACAATTTTAAGAGCATAGCTCTTCAAGAGCAGCTATACAGGCCTAACAGGGAAATACTGGCATCCTCCTTGCAGGTTTTTATCACTCTCCTGAAGCTGCAAAGTTTCTGATATGCTTTGAATGGTTTCTGACCATCACTATGCAGCAAAACCTTGTATCTGCAGTGTCACCAGACGGTACATCCAGAAGACCACTTTGTACCTCAAAAGCTTTTCTAAATGCATTTTTTTTCAGCTCATGTATTAGCTAAAAGTATGTGTGCATGTGCCAATGTCCGTGCATACAAACAAGAGGGAAGGAGGGTATAATAGATTTTATGTTATATGCAATACAAACCAAATGTATTTGCATTAATACACATATGCCCTGTAAAGACGTTATAGCTATTTACTTCTTCTTTGACCTACATATGTTAATTAGCATATGTTGTCATGCAGAATACAACAAATCTTGGACTCTTTAGCAATGGATGCTACCAGCCATTAAAACCTGCAAGCTTCTGGTTTGATACAAGAAATGCCATCCCACCCAGGCTGAACTTAAAGACCTACCCTTCCCATTACAACAGGACTATGTGATACAAAGAACCTTGAATCCCAGACACAAATATGAGATTATTTTCACTGCTATCTTTCTAAAAGCAGTGAAATGACCACCAAAAGCAGCACATTTTTGGCCTTTTTGGGAATACTACTGCACCACCCACCCCACCATTACCAGAGAAACCTTCCCCTTTGCAAAACCTCCTTCAGCAAGCAGCAGATGACAGAGCAGGGCAAAAGCCCCTCCAAGCAAACCTTTCAGGAGTGTCTCAGCCAAGCTGAGGGCTGCCAGGGTGACGATGTGCACCAGAGGCAACTTCAGCAGGTCATTCATGTTTGATCCAGAAGGCATCAAGCTCCTTCATGCGAAGTGTGCAGAGCTCCTGGTCAGTTGCATTTTGGACTGCGGTGTGCGAGCAGAGCTTCTTTGCTAATGACTGAGTGGGGTCTGCGGGATCTATGTATAATCAGGAATTCTCCCACCCAGCAGCAGTGATGGACGTGGCCAGCTGGTGCGTATCCACTTCGGTCAGTGGGAAAGCGTGGGGCTCGTGAAACAAGAGAAAGCAAATCCCTCCTGAATTCCTTCTAAGCAAACAGAGAGGAGTACAATGGGGAAACACGTTGCCAGCCCAGTACCCTACGCCAGCACTGTAAAGTCACCAGGCCTTTATTTCAGCACCACGTAAGTGCAGTAGCGGAAAAAAAATGCTTGCCACTGGAATTTCCTTCAACCTAGTTCTCTTCTTTTTCATTTGTTCTCCTCTTTCTCTTGCACACACTCCCTCTGTCTTATTATAACCTTTCATGATTGGTTGCAATATGCCACCTGTTGCCCTGCTGATGGCATTTCTTTTCTTAACGGAGGTATTTGCTGGAGCAGGAGAGGTTGGCATTGGGGGCTGAAAGTGCCCTTATTTGCCAAGGAGGTTGTCACTGTTTGAGAACCACTGCAGCACACTGAAAAAGCAGAGCCTTGTCCTGGAAATGGACCCCCCAAAAGTGAATATCCACAGCAGGACTGACATTTATACCCTGGGAGAAAAGGAGCATTTCATTTCAACAGCAGCCACCCAGGGGATTTGGGCACGGGTAGAGGCACTGCTGTAGGGAAATATGACCGTGGGATACTGACATTATTAATCCCTCAGAAGTATCTTATTATCCACCAGGTCTCTGCGTAAAGTGAAAGACTGAAAATCAGAGCTCATTTTCTAGGAAGCTTTAGAAGAGCATCAAACTTGAGGCAATCTCCTGACAAACTCCATCTTGCCCCATCCTAGCACAGCGGTCTGCATGACATCATCTTTTTCAAAACTTTCAAGTGTTTTTTACTCTCTGTTTTTCCAGCATAAATATTTATATGAAGAACACTTGCAATCAGTCTTACCACTGTGGAAAGGCTGAAGTAGGGGCAACATCTGCATGAGCAGAAGAGAAAAAGATGAATAATCAGTCTGGGGAATGTCTAATTGATGATGATGCTCTGGAAACACGGCTCCAGATACTTTTCATCATGTTATCAGCAAGGTGAATGTGAGCTTTGTACTAAAAGGCGTGGTTTGAGGAATGTGTAGTCATAACATACCACAGTAAAAGGTATTTTGAAATCTCTGGAATTTCCTTTATTTGCTGAACCTCTCAGTTTCAACTGCTTCTTACCAGTCGCTTGTGCAATGAATGTGCATAGTCCGGCAGTGCTTCCTCTGAGGAGCAAATGAAGTAGAGCTGGCCCGAGCTATATGCGTGTGTGAATCCCAACAGTTTAGCATGGTGTGATAATGGCAATGTTACTTTGGGGACGTGCACTGGATGATTAGGAGCAAGGATCCCTAACCAAGTGCTCCGCTGAAGATGAATAAAGGCAGAAATGCTGGCCGAACATGTGTTAAAGATCTTGCAGGCATTCCAGAGCTAGCAACAACAACAAAGCAGAACAACAAGACAACAATGGAACAACAATAATCCTACCAGGGAACCGAGAAATCCTGACTTATGGCTGAACTTGTAAATATTTCTTTTGTTTTGTTTAAGTCTAATCACATCCAATTAATCTGCTCCATAAAAAAGTGCAACTTGGTCTTTTATGATAATATTGTCTCCATGGAGGGAATTGACCAAAGCCCTCTGCATCACAGGATTCCTGGAAGGACTCTGTTACGAGGACTTTGAATCTGCACCATCCCATACAAGTCCAGAAATTGATCTTTCCCTTTTACTTGCTAGTTACAATATTTAGGAACAACACTGACAGAGATCGCTGTTAAATGTTAATAATGCCTTTGTATTTTTAGAATTACCAAACTAATCCTAACCTTTCATTTCCTCTGCTTTATAAATTTTATTAAGGACAGCAGTGAGCTACACGGCTCTAAACTGAAAGGATGTGAATTTATACTGCATATGGGACTAGAGAGGATACATGTGAACAAGGTGGAGCTATTTCATTCCCCAGCTACATATGCCATACAACTAAAAAACAACGTATGTTGGAAGCTGGTGATCATTATGTCAATCATGGCAAGATATTTCTGTACAGAGAGGAATCAGTGGAAATGAAATACCAGTGACACCAAATATTCTTTGATTGCAAGCATTTTCCAGGCTTACCCTATAAAAATAAAATGCTCCTTTAATTTTTACTCATAGTGGTTATGACTTTGCTGTTTTGGGGTTTTTTTTTCCTAACAAAACTGAGATGCGTACAGTTTACAGCTAGTTGTTATTTACAGCTGTTGTTATTTGTAGTCATGCCCCAAGGCCTCTGTCAAAATGAGGTCCCAGAAGCTGACACAACTGAAAACGAGAAGCAGTTCCTGGCTTTCAGGCACTGCAAGCAAATCTTTGTTCCGACAAAGATTTGCACACTAGCTTAGCTTTCTACTCTGTAAAAACCTCCACAGAAGTCAGTTCATGAAGTACAGTGCACAAAAAGTATGCTGCAACATTTATTCATGTAGCTACCATTTCTTTCCTTTGCAAATTGTTTGCAGAGAGATTTTCAATAAATACAGTATTTTTAAATAAATGCAAAAATACAAAGGAAGTCAGATTTTTTGAGAGTTTTCTGAATAGTTCAGATATCTTCCAGTTAATTAATTTCTTGGTATCTCCCCACCATGATGTGGAAAAATCTGTTCTTTGCTCTTTACAGGATAAGACCATGACAGACCCTTTCTCTGTACAATTCTTCTCTCCCTCCTTCTTCCAAGTCGTGTGCTGGATGCTGACACTTTTGCACACTAGTCCAACACGATTTGATCACTGGATACTTTGAAAACTGACTTTTGTCACACATCACCATCTGGGATATCTTCTTCCTTGGGAGTCCCAGATATTCATCCAAGAAGTTTTCTCAGGAGAAAGTGTCTAGACAAGGAGCAAGCTCCTTCTATGGTGGGATGCAATGAAGTTGCTTTGTTAACAGCTCCAGTCATCCAGCATCTGGTGATTAGAAATACTCAACACAACACTAACTCAGCCTGAGTAGTGTCCATTTTAATGCAATGTTGTGAACGTCGGTGCTGGCAACTTATTTGAGTAAATATGGAGGCCATTGGTCTTCAGCTTTGGTGCTTCTGGCCTTGCAGTCACCCTTCTGAATGCACCACAAGTGTAGTCTCTAGCCCAAGACAGATCTGAAGTCTTAAACAATACGCCAGGGTTTTCAGCAACAAGAATCCCTAAAAATGACTAAGTCACTAGCACTCAACTCAATTCATATATGTAACAATCAAACCAGAAAAAGAGCAAGCCCTAACCTGTCAAGGTAACAGATGAATACAGACACAAAAAACAAGTGGTCTTGAAACCCCAAGCTCACATGTCACAGCTCCAGGTCTCTTCCAGTCAGCACCGATCCCAGAAGGACATACACTGTCCTGTCTTTCCCTGAGATGTGTGGATGCACACTTCCCTGCATGCACTCACCCTGTGCCTGATGTATACTTGCTACTTTCCCCCTTAAAGCTGCTGGCCTCTCAGATACAGGGGTCCTCATCAGGCATTTGATACTGAAACCCATCTGATCACCTGGGCCTGCACATTTGCCTTCCTACATAGAAATGAATCAAAGTCCAATTGTCATAGGGTTATGGGCACACCAGTCCACCCTGCACACATTGCCAGCAGTACCTAAATACAGCACACACTGCTTTGTGTATAGCCTGGAAAGAGCATCTCTGACAATGCATGTCAACACCTGTGGAGGAGGGAGACATCATTTTAGCTCTTTTACTGTACATTACATCTCTTTTCTTTATAGTAATCGTGAGTGGAAGCAGTTCTTACAACCACTGTCTCCAAGGGACTTACCCAACCTGCAACACACATATAGCCAGTGAGTTACAAATGTTTGTGTCAGTAACAGCAAATGCTGTATTCAGTGTGACATGAGGGAATAATCTATGCTGCTACTGTTCTTTATCCTGCACTTGTGGGGTTTTTTTCTGGGGGGTTTGGGGTTTCTTTAATTGTCAAAATTAAGGAAAGACTTTTCTCTAAAGCCTTGTTAGAAACACAGACCCATTCCAAAGCCCCACTTACTGTGCTTAAGTTGTAGGGTTTCAGGAGCACTTGGTTTGACCTCTGCCCTCAGCCATCTGGACAAATCTCTGATCTACTAATGTTTCAACACTTACTGATTTCTAAAATGGTCTAAATGAACCTCAAATGGTTCCCTTTTCTTTTCCTGAGATTTTTCCTGGGTATTGGGAAACTTAAGATGTGCATTATTTTTCTGCTGTTGACTTCCTATAAACTTTCCTGTAATTCTTCATCTCACAAGTTCTGCCAGT
>WEIS01047339.1:0-10695 GCA_013389965.1 Todus mexicanus
TTAGTTACTAGGGAGAAAAGGCCTCCTTACAACCTCCTTTCACCTAGCTGTAAAGAGCAACAAGGTCACCTCTCAGTCTCCTCTTCTTCAGGCTAAGCAGTCCCAAAATAGGACAGAGGACTTCACACTTGCTTAGAGTGTAGACCTGTGCTTGTCCAAGAAGTCACCTTCTACCTCCCCTGCTTCCTACCCACTATCGAATCATTTTCTTGCAGAAAGAAAGATGTTCTCTGACCTCTCGCCTCTACTGTGTGAGGTTTAGGGCAGGTTTTTTCTTTGTTGGCAAATCAATTAAAATCACAGAGTCATAGAATAATTTAGGTTGGAAAAGACCTTTCAAATAATCAAGTCCAACCATTTACCTTACTCTACTAAGTCCACCACTAAGCCACATCCCCAAGCACCACATCTATACAGCTTTTAAGCACATCCAGGGATGGTGACTCCACCACATCCCTGTTCCAATGCCTCACAACCCTTCCAGTGAAAAGAATTTTCCTAATGTCAAGTATAAACCTCTCCTACTGCAACTCGAGGCCATTCCCTCTTGTTCTATCACTTGTTACTTGTGAGAAGAGACCAGCACCTACCTCCCTACAACATCCTTTCAGGTAGTTGTAGAGAGCGATAAGGTCTCCCCTCAGCCTCCTATTTTTCAGACTAAATAATCCCAGTTCCCTCAGCCGCTCCTCACAGGACTTGTTCTCCAGGAGACGAGCACCTTGATGTCTTTCTTGTATTGAGGTGCCCCAAACTGAACACAGTGAATGCTGGTGGCTAGCAAAATTACCGGGTAGTGGAGGCTGAAGCTCATTCTTTTCACATGTCCAATGTTGGCTTTTCAAAAGAAACCAGAAAGCTAAGAAATGTCCTATTAGAAGGAACAGCTTCCAGGCATTGCTGCCTCTGCAGGATTCAGCGTAAGAAGGAAAGGAGGCAATGCAAGGGACAGGTTGGAAGTTACTTGCCTGCGCACACCACTTCTGTACCTAGCAAAGAATGTGAGCAGAGGAAGATTTAATATAAGCGGCAGAGACAGACTAAGACCCCAGGATGGAAAGATTTTAAGCAATGTCAAGCTCCAAATACGATTCAGACATTTAACAAGGAGAGGAATCTATCAGGAGAATGTATTCGAAAGGAAGCAATACATTTGCTATCTTTTTTGAATCTTTAAATTACGTTTGGGAATGGAGTTCATTTCAGATTCATTTAAGCTATTTTAGGTGCCTCCTTTAGGAGGACACGACCTGCACCCGCTACCTCCATTGACAGTAAAAAGAGCTTTGGGTGCCTGGATGAAATGCAGGTGGCTGTATTTTAAGCATCTATAAACAGCCAATTCAATTCCTCCCCGGGGTGTTTCTCTAAAATAACGGCTTCAGATGAACCATGATAAATGCCTGATTTAAGAGCGACTTGGGAAGCTCCTCTAGGCCTGGTTTACATAGTGAGCCACAGAACAGGGGTGAAAATAGTCTGGGTTTAAAACTACTCATTTAGGGGCAAAATGAAGTGTGCCTGGGTAGCCTCTGCTTCAGTCCTGTCCTGCACACACATAGAGATCTCTGAGCATTTGCTCTGCTTTGCACACTGCTTCTCAGACAAACCAATCTGTGATTAAATCATCTTCCCAGAGCTTTAAGCAGACACCTCCTGCTTTGCGTTACCATGAGTGCCAGAGAGGGCTTGTGAAAACTGTCCACATGTAAAGCATTTGATGAGTTTTGCTTTCACAATACTTTGTAAAAAAACAAAAAAAGAAAAAAAGAAAAAAGAAAAAAAGAAAAAAGAAAAGAGAAAAAAGAAAAGAGAAAAAAGAAAAGAGAAAAAAGAAAAGAGAAAAAAGAAAAGAGAAAAAAGATACAACGATGCAGAAAAACATGACCCACATTTAGAATCATAGAATGGTCCGGGTTGGAAGGGACCTCTGAAGGTCATCTAGTCCAATCCCTCTGCAGGGAGCAGGGACATCCTCACCTGGAGCAGGTTGCTTAGAGCCTTGTCAAGCCTGACTTTGAATACCTCCAGGGATGGGGCCTCAACTACCTCACTGGGCAACCTGTTCCAGTGTTCCACTACCCTGGTGGTAAAGAACTTGTTCCTAACATCCAGTCTAAATCTACTCTTCTCTAATTCTTCTCTAACCTACTCTTCTCTAAGAAGGAACACACGTGTTTGCTGTTGCTTTCCTTCAAGTAGCATTTATGCGCGACCATTCTTTTTGAAAAGCATGTGTCTGTGCCAGGGCCCTGGCGACACCCGCAGCCTTTAATGGCCCTGATCAGCCTCACCCAGGGGTGCCCCAAACTCTGCACCTGGCCTCAGCAGCTTGTTTCACCTGAATATTGCACGGAGAGAAAGGGACGAAATGGGTTTGTATGTTGGGGTGTTGCTGAAAAACCGATGCACGTAAAACGCGTGATTGCACCCTTTTGCACATGGGAGAACCTTTAAAGTCATCATTGTGTGATCAGCAAGGTCAGGAAGGCAATCTGCTTGAGCTCATACTGTATTTAGTGTGTAAATTGTGGTGTGGCATCTCTGTTCCAGGACCTTGGCAGTGTTGTGTCATTATTTTTTTCAGAATAAAGAGGTAGACCTTTCTCCTTCCCCATCACAGCCGGGGGGGGGGGCTGCACCTGGTTGATTTAGTCTGGCTGGATGAAGCCATTGTGCAGGTTCTAGGGCAGCAAAGGTCCATAATAAATCTCGTCTCATCTACACCACATGGGAAAACTTCACAAAGGCTGCACGCTCCATGGCTCATCTCTGATGACAGCGCAGTTGTCCTTCGACATCCGCCGCATATTCTCTTTTCTTGTTGAAATTGCAGACTTGAGTGATAAAAGCTTTCATGTGATTTGATAAATTTCTGTAAGGCACTTGCCTGGGCATCACATGACTGAGGAACTGGAGCACCAGTAATGCTACTGTAAGCCCAGCGAACTGCTGGGTCTCAGTGTAATTATAAACGAGGAATCACCGCGAGACGGTTACATTTCTAGTGGAGGATCTCAGTGAAATCTCCAGTTGTGAGCTCTCATGCTCCAGTTCCCCTCTCACCACATCTTTCCCACACATTGTTGCTGCAAAAAAAAAAAAGCCTATACCTTGTCTCCATGTCCTACCTTTGTGCCTGAAGATAAGCACAACCTGGTTTCTGCTCCAACGCTCATGACTTCCAGTTGTCAGGGGTCTTTGGCAGTGATCGTCTTGGCCACAGATCTGAAGGAGGAATGGTCATTGGAGAGAGGTGCTAGAGGGATGATACGGGATCCCTTTTCTGCAGCTTTCACCTCGTCCTGCACAGAGGAAGGCTGGTATATGTCCCATGGGGGTGAGCATCAGGGGAGAGATCTCTGTCGGCTAGAGAAGGGGAGTGTGGGCAGACAAGAGGTCTGAGGAGAGACGGCGATAGGCTGGCAAAAGAAATCAGGGTATTTCGTTGATGCCTTGCAGCAGAGCTCTCTCTTGCATTCCTGAGGGAGATGCCGTATTTCTTATATTTCTGTTAATCTTTGTGGAGCAGCTGCAGTTCTTGTTACGGATCTCAACAGAAGAGCAGAGCTGATGCCACTGAACTTACCCTGACAGGTTAACCCTGTCATGAGCATTCAGAAGAGCTCATAAAGCTGCGTTGCCTTTGGCTGGATCTTGTTCCCCTGGTCTGCTTATGAGGACATCATGTATGGCAGTGACAGAGACCTCACTGAAGTGGTGATTTATCACAGCGGCGTCTCCCTCTCCATCTATTTCTTGTCAGAGGAGAAATTAGACTGGGAGTTTTGGCCCATGTGTCCAGAGGGCACAAGATGCTGTTTGAGGGAGTTACATGCATGTCAGAAACTGCTCTAAAAGGCATTTCGCTCCAAGCGCAGCGCCTGTTCTCAGGTGTTTTATCAATGTGCTTGGCCTTTGAGAAGTGCAGAGCTGCCCACACACCGAGCTGATGTCTCATCCTAGCGTGAAAGGGGTTTCCTGAAGGAAGCAAAATGTTCTTCTTCCCTTGGGTCTCTTCTGAGGGAGGCTAAATTTAAACTTTTGGTACACAAATAAGAAACATACTGTCCACTTAGTAGAAGATACCCAGTTGCATGCGTTCTCATGGTCAAAAAGTGCTGTGAATGAGCTCCTTTGCCTATGCTAAGTGCAGTGCAGCATTAGCCATGTTACTATAGACTATTTAGGCCCTCCAAAGCCATTACTGAAACCTGAACCTGTGGCTTAAATAGCTCCTAATTAGGCTAAAGCTCTGGCTGATGATCATAAAATCACAGAATGGTTTGAGTTGGAAGGGACCTTAAAGATCACCTAGTACCAAACCCCCTGCCATGGGCAGGGACACCTCCCATTAGACCAGGTTGCTCAAGGTCCCATCCAGCCTGGCCTTGAACACTTCCAGGGAGGGGGGAGCCACAGTTTCCCTGAGCAACCTGTGCCACTGTCTCACCACCCTCACTGTAAAGAATTTATTCCTAATATCTAATCTAAATCTCCCCTTCCAGCTTAAAGCTGTTTCCCCTTGACCTGTCACTACAAGCCCTTCACAGAATCACAGAATTAACAAGGTTGGAAAAGACCACAGAGATCATCAAGTCCGACCTGCAACCTACTACCCTTGTAAAAAGCCCTTCCCCAACTTTCTTGTAGATCCCCTTCTGGTACTGGAAGGCTGCTCTAAGGTCTCCCCAGAGCCTTCTCTTCTCCAGGCTGAACAGCCCCAACTTGCAAAGCCTGTCGCATAGGGAAGGTGCTCCAGCCCTCTGATCATCTTCATGGCCTCCTCTAGACCTGCTCCAACAGTTTGATGTCCTTCTTGTGTTGGGGGTTCCAGAATTGCACACAGTGGTCCAGGTGGGGGGGGGTCATGAGAGCAGGGGAGGAGGAGGATCACTTCCCTTGACCTGCTGACCACACTTTTGATGTAGCCCAGGATGCGGTTGGGGCCTTCTGGGCTGCAAGTGCACACTGCTGGCTCACGTTGAGTTCTTCATCAACCAGCATCCCTAAGTCCTTCTCCTCAAGACTGTCCTCAAGCCATTCTCTGTGCAGCCTGTGTTTGTATTTGGGATTGCATGATTGAGTCAGGCTTATCTTTGCGTAGATGACTTGCAGGTGGTGTGTACACAGCTCGAGATGATGGAGCATGCAGGAAGAGCGGGTTTATGTCTCCACTCACAGTTATCCACTGAAGAGGCATCCCTATGTGTGCCCTGCACATCTGGGACAGTTAGCAGAGATACGCAGGGAGGGTTGAGTCCTGCCATCCCAAGGTGAAGCACATTACAATGAATGGATCCCACCACTGGGGCCAGATGGGCACGTCTGCTCTGTTGATTATTGATGTTAGGTTATGCAAGCCCCACGCAGTGGTAACCACATGTCCTACCTGCCAGTTAGGAAGACACTGATGGCTTACAGTTCTACAGGTTTGCAATGGTCTGTGTGAGCAGCGTGGCTGTGCTGGAGCTTCATCTCTGCTGCAACTTCTGGCTGAAGCACTGATTGATTCCTCTTGGGACTTCTCCGGAGGGCTGTAGTCTCTGTGTCTCATCCTTTTTCTGAGCTCAATGCTCAAGAAAATCCAGTTGCCACTTGGGCTGCAGGGGTACTGTTATTTCAATGACACTCAGGCTTACTTCTAGAAAAGAAACTCTGTGTGTGTGTGTGTTGGAGGTTGTTCAGAGAACAGGAAGGGCTGATGAGGTCCGGGACTCCAGTCAGTGCCATGTGTCCCTTGGTCTGCATGAACCTCATCATCTCTCTCTCTCTCTTCCAGTCACCTCTTTCCTAAGACAGACGTCGACACATTGGTGGTTTCTGTTCCCAAATGTCCATCTATCTCTCCATTTTTTAAAAAACTTATTTAATTTTTTTGCATTTACTTGCCTTTACAAAAGAAGTGAGCAGAAATATGGGTAAAAATCACAGAATCACAGAACGTTAGGGCTTGGAAGGGCCCTCGAAAGATCATCTAGTCTAATTCCCCTGCTGGAGCAGGATCACCTAGATCAAGTTGCACACGAACTCGTCCAGGTGGGTTTTAAACACCTCCAGAGAAGGAAACTCCACAACCCCCCGAGCAGCTTGTTCCAGGCTCTGGCACCCTCACTGTAAAGAAGTTTTTTCTAATATTCAAGTGGAACCACCTGCATTCTAGTTTACACTCATTGCCCCCTGTCCTATCATTGGGTGCCATCAAGAAGAGCCTGGATCCATCCTCCCAGCACTCATCCTTACCATATTTATAACCATTACTGAGGTCCGCCCTCAGTCTCCTTTTCTCCAAGCTAAAGAGCCCCAGCTCCCTCAGCCTTTCCTCACACGGGAGATGTTCCACTCCCTTAGTCATCTTAGTGGCTCTGCACTGGACCCTCTCCAGCAGTTCTGTGTCCTTCTGGAACTGAGGGGCCCAGAACTGGACACAACACTCCAGAGGTGGTCTCAAAATGAGCAAGCTCAAGAAGAAAGATGGAAATTATGCACTGGCTTTCCAGCACATCCTCACTCCACAGCTCCGAGATCCCTGGGGTTGTGTGGATGTGGTGGCCACATTTTGCTGGTGTTCCCTCTGAGTGTGGGAGGGACTATTCTGTTCTGTGTGTTCCTTCTGAGCTTGCAGTGCAAATTGGATAGCAGGAGTTGGGCAGAAGCAGAAGGGATAGCGCAGCTCAGACCTCCAGCCACTGCTGTGGTGGGAATGTTTCATGTACTCTTAGGCTCTTGGAGTGAGTTGCTGCTATTTCAGCTACTGAACCTAGCAGGTCTAAACGAAGGTGCAGCCAAGGGTGCTAAGTGTCAGTCAGTGGGACCTGTGGAGCTATCTTGCTCAGTAGTCAGACACATCCATCTGATCGAGTTACCCATGCCTAAAATTACACAAGCTAAATCCCCTAACTTTGTCAACAGTGGCTCCCACTGAGGCTGCGCAAGTGACGTCAACAGAGCCCCAGGGACAAAGGCTGAGATGTTTGGTCCATGCTCTATTCACAAAAAAGCCCAACCTTCAGCGTTCAAATCTTCCTCCACTCTACACTTCTACATCACTTCTTTCAACCTCACATGCTCCCTCCTTGGCTTGTGTATCCACAGGTGCCCTAAAGGCTCTACTCTCCCGTAGGCAGTAAAGCATATGGCACATCCTGGACAGACCCATCTCTCCTAGTATGAGATTTGCCTGGTTTTGGGGACTGAGACAGGGACTCTACATACAAACCTTTATTGTTTCAAGGAGACAAGCAGATCCCTCGCACCACTTCACTCCTGTCTCACCAGTGCACAGCACACCACAACCTACCAGCGCTGTCTGCTCCTTGAAGACCAAACTCTCAGCAACACACCCTGGGCAGACAGAAGTCTCCTCTATGCAGGTGTGGTGGTTTGAATGATGACGTCCACAGTCTACACATGTTGGAGCCTCCCACAGTGTGGAGGACTGTACGGGCCAAATGCAGCCGCAAGATCTGGTGAGGACCCAAGAGCTGGAGACAGACAAAGAACTTGGACCCATCTGCTAACCTAGAGTCATCTTATCACCTGATTGCAAAGCCAGAGAGCTGGGAGAGCATTTGAATGGCTGCTGCTGCAGTGCTAAATTAGATCACTTTGAGAGCACTTTAGAGCTGGACTGAAAATTCAGTTGCTCTCCTGCCAACTTCATCCTGTAAGTGGAATTAATGCTTGCTTTAGCTGCTCTCTCCAGCCACAAGCAAGTGTCCCTTGTGCACCACCTCCAAGGGACTTTGCTCTCTGGGAACTGTGTGCATCTGAACCAGTAGGAAGCAGGCAGAGAGACCTTGCTGTGTGCACAGCACCAAGGGGAGCACCACTGGAACAGGAGCCCATTTTGGTCTTAGTGCCTCAGACAGCTTGGACCTGGATCTGAAAAAGAAGGTTTAAGGTCACCTGTGAAGCAGTGGGTTGTGTTTGTTTCTTTCCTAGGAGGTGTGTGAAGAGAAGCTGCCTGGGAAGGAGGTTTGGAAAGTTGAAAGGGAGATCAGGCATTGGAAGCAACAGTTATGCTCCATCAGAAGTGATGTGTCCCCCAGCACAGTGGGGTTTTTAAAGCCCAAGTCTACACTTACTGAAAAAACCCCACTCACTCTGCCTCCAGAAATCACAAAATCTGGACACGATACGATTTGCTGTCTCACTATGAGCAGGAGACCTGATGCTGAAAAGAGGCCTTCAGCTTTGACATCTCTGAAACCGAGCAGCAGGAGAGCTCCAGGGAGGCGGCACACACCAGGCAGTCCCTGACACCCTCCCTCCTGTCACATGCCACCTGTATTGGGAGCGCTCAGGCCAGATCTTGTGCCTGAAATCAGAATCAGAGAAGGGGGACAGGTCAGAGTAGCTGAAGTTCCCAGGCACGGAGACTGTTTTGCAAGGAGTGAGAAGACCGTTTGCTTAAGCTGGAGCACCAGAAATAAACTGAAGAAAAAAAGTGCAGGAAGGGACACAGAACTCCTTTAGCACATAGCACTGGGGGCCAGTGTAGATCTATGAGCCTAGGTGTGCTTGTCTTTCTGTCCTTGCAAGATGCAAAAACGCAAGTTCCAAGATGAACTACAAAATGTATGGGGAACTGATTTAAGAGCCAACCTTAACAACTCCCAGTCTGTTCAAATCAATCCTTGCTTTCTTTCAAATGTTTCACCAAGCTGGACTGGCCCAAGCGCAGATGGTCATTTCTGGTAGAGTCTGGAGTAGAAGAGCTAAGTGGGAGAACAGATGGTGGAGAATGGGAGAGGCTCCTTTTTTGGTTTTTTTTGGTGGAGGATTCCTTCCTAGCACTTGGTAAAGCCTTTAGGAAGAATCCTGCTTGCCTTCAGTACTGTAGGCTCAGCAGCTGTTCTGTGAGCAGGCTGGTGAGGGACAAGGACAAGGTGGTGATGCCTGACCTCTCTTTCTGGTGGCGATGTGTACAAGAGTTGTGTGGTGGGTCAACCTTGGCTAAGTGCCGGGTACCCACCAAGCTGCTCTATCACTCTCCCCCTGCCCACTACACACACCTCCCTCGACACAACAAAGGGGAAGAGAATAAGGTGGAATCAACTCGCGGGATATGATAAAGGCTGCTTAATAAGAAAGTTAGAAGCAAAGCCGCGCGCACCAAGCGAAGCAAAGCGAGATATATATGTTTTAATAACTACTTCCCAGAGCAGGCGATGTTCGGCCTCTCCCAGGAAGCAGAGCTCCGATACACGGAGCGGTTCCTCGCAGGACAAACGTCTTCTGACACGAATGCCCCCCTCCTCCCCTTCTCCTCAAGCTTTTCTTCCTGAGCTGACATCAGATGCTCTGGAATAGCTCTTGGGACAGTTTGGGTCAGCTGTCCTGACTGTGTCCCCTCCCAAGATCTTGTCCACCCCATCCCCCTGGTGCTGGGCCAGCCCTGCTCAGCAGCAGCCACAACACCGGTGTCTTACCAAGCTATGGGGACACTGACTCCTGCCCAGCCGAACCCAATACAACTTGGCACATAATGGAGCTGCAAGTTCTGTAAATCAGTGTCCCGCTTTGTATCCGGGTACATGTCTTTGACTTCCTGGAATACATCAGGTTTTGTTCTCAGCGTGTCTCTGGGAGCAATGTCAGCCTGTTTCTGAAAAATGTGGGGTGCATCTGTGTCACATGCTGGTGAGGGCAAAATGATTCTATGAGTCTATGGTTTTATGAAAGCTTGCTTCTCTCCATCCAGGTGCTGGGATTTCTCAAGAGGATCAGACTGTTCAGGGGAATGTCCAACAGATGAACAGCACCTAAACAAGCTGCTTACCCTCTGGCTATGAAAGGATTGTGGAGGATTTCCTTGGAGCTTCTCCTCTAGGCTTGATCTCACCCTACATGTCAAACTGAAAGGAGTGTTTCCCTTCATCAGCAAAGGCTGACAGAGAGGTTGTGGCTCTTTAAAGCTGAGACGAGTTTAGGGGTCTCAGGAATTGGTGTTTTCCACTGCCCAGCGAAAGACAGTGAGCAGCACCGATGATTGGGACAAGGTAAGACACCTCTGGTGGCTTCAGGCTCACTCGGTCCACTCCACTGAAGTGGGTTTCATGGAATCAAAGAATCATTAAGGCTGGAAGAGACCTCCTAAGATCATCAAGTCCAACCTTCTACCCAACACCTCCACAGCCACTAGACCATGCCCTGAAAGGCCACATCTACTCATTTTTTGAACACCTTCAAGGATGGCGACTCTACCACTTCCCTGGACAGCCTGGTCCAATGTTTAACTACTCTTTCAACAAATATTTTTTCCTTCTAATATCCAATCTGAACTTCCCCAGGCGCAACTTGGTTTGGGCAACCCCACTGGTACAAGCAGGACCTGGTATCTCAAGGTCAGTGCCCTCTATCCGGGGCATTTCCCAAACACAGTAGAGACAGGAGGTGGTCCCCCCTGCCACAGAACAGGGTGTGCAGTGTCCCATGTTAACCTGCGAGGCTGTCCCCTTGCAGATGCTGAGGCAATGTGAAGCCTGTTCCAGGCTTTTGCTAAAAGCCTCCACCTAATTTACAGCTTAAATGTATTCACTGGCTCATTTGGTTTTGCTCTGAAACATCTTTCGCATTTGATATTTGAAGGATCTTGTGTGTAGGGCACGTGTTTAACTTTAGGCAGTGTAAGAAGCCCCGATACATTTGATAATTAAATGTTTGCTGCCACCTAATTGTCCCTTATTACAC
>WEIS01047339.1:10741-22391 GCA_013389965.1 Todus mexicanus
GAGGAATGCAGAGGGTTGAATGAACTCCGTGTGCTGGCAACGCTGCAGCCACCTGGTGGGTTCGTGCTTCTCCATCACACATACTGAGCAAACGGTTGCATTTACACAGGCTTTCGGCAAGGGAAGTGGTGTTTTCTCAGCTATAAATACAAATAGATTCAAGGCAGTTAAGATCTTTCTAAAGCGTGAGCAGCCTGTGTGTGCAAGCGATTCTATTTTCAGCTGCACCAACTAAGGAAAGTTTTGTAGTACTTTTAGTTGAACTTTCTGCTTGTTATATTTTCTCCTTAGTTTTAAGCCCGTCTTGAGAAAATGAGGTTTCTGTACAAATATGGGGGGGGCGGTGATTGGAGAAGCTCTTCCAAGTGTGTCATGGAGGGCAAATCAAGCCTTGGTTTATGGGGTCAATGGGGTGTCTGTAGGACTGTTTCTGAGACTCCACAGAAAGGATGTGAGCAGTCAACAATCCTTGGAGAAGTTGCTCCAGAGAATGGAATCGATCCACTTGAATTTCAGCATCCAAACCTTGGAGATCAGAAAATCATAGAACGGTTTCGGTTGGAAGGGATCTTAAAGATCATCTAGTTCAAACCCTGCCTGCCATGGGCAGGGACACTTCCCACTAGACCAGGTTGCTCAAGGTCCCTACCAACCTGGCCTTGAACACTTCCAGGGAGGGGGCAGCCACAGCTTCCCTGGGCAACATGTGCCAGTGTCTCACCACCCTCACTGTAAAGAATTTCTTACTGACATCTAGTCTAAATCTCCCCTCTTCCAGCTTAAAGCTGCTTCCCCTTGTCCCATCACTACAAACTCTTGTAAAAAGTCCCTCCCCAACTTTCTTGTAGGTAAGTGATGCAGACCGGTACCTAAGCAGCGCAGGGCAGTGGAGAGCAAGGAGCACCTCCTGAAGGTGAGTCAGCTCATGCTGGGACAGCTGTCTACTGCTGTATGAGTCATTCCTGCTTCTTGGCACTGGCTATAAAGGGACCAAAAACTGATGAGCTCATTGGAGACATCCACTTTGTGGTTAGCTAAATTTGGGTAGATGACTCCCACCAGTGGGCTTGACAGCCCCAGTGATGAGGGCTCAACAGAGCTTCTGCATCCCTACAGGAGAGGTGGCGAGAGGCATCAAGGCCCTGAAATGGGCACTATGCAGACTGAATCATAGTGGATGGGTGCTGGGATGCAGAGGGATTAGCCCATCTGTATTAGAAAATTAAACATGCCTGGGACCACTCTCAGGTATGGAGGCTAAACTGTAATGGTGGGGGTTGTATCCATGCCATTAAACTCTCTTCAGTGTAGGATGTCCCCAACCGGAGCCTCTTGGGAACAATCCCTTCCTTGTGCCTGGAAATTACTTGAGAGAGAGAGCTGGCTTGCACGGCGTAGCATGGCATGGCCAAAACCATGCTGGAAACTATCCAAATGATGTAGTACTGAGGATAAGAGAGTCCTTGTGCCAAGGGACATCTGACAGCCCTTCATTAACTAGTGGAGGTGGAAGCACAAGGTTGCACTTCAAGCAAGACATTGGCAGCCGGGTATTTGTCAGGTATTTGCCAGCTGTGGATGCCCTCTGGCACCCAAAACATGAGACTCGCCTGCATCATATCTTTTAAAAGGCCCAATTTTGGGGAGTATCTGTTGAGAACAGATTCAGGGTTTGGGGTTCTGCTCCAAACATTTTGGTTGCAGCAAGCCCCTTTTTTAGGTAAGAACAACGGAAATTGATTCTGGCTTAAAATTTCACAGCAAATAGCAAAACATTCCCAAATGGAGACCTTGCACTCTTCTTTCTCCCTCCTTTCACTTCCTTCAAAGGGAGCGTTTTGCTGCCCTCTCCTGCCCAAAGGAAGGCAGAAAAGGCACCGGATAGTTTGGAAATACGCTTCCAGGTCCCTGGGTGGGAATGGGAAGTAAGGTTTCAGGGTTCCACTAAGATTTCAGGGGTCCACCGTCCCTCACCGGCACCCAGGAGAGTGCCTAGGGCATTTTTAACTTTGCCTCAATGCCTCTTGCAGGCATCTTACAAGCTGGGCTGCCATCCTGGAGCAGTGAGACACCATAAAGTTAACAGCTAGCAGTGGAAACCTGCAGCGGGGACACAACTGCACCTGCCAAACTCACCTTTGGGTGGAGAACTCCACGGTTCTCTGGCTGTAGCAAATGATGTGATAAAACTGTTCCCTAGATGCCTGCCTCTGCTGCGCTCCGAGAATGAAACTGAAGCATCACATTGATTTGAGAAAAAGCCTGATAAGAGCTTTATCTGGGATGTTGCAGTCTAAGAAGAGAAATTGAAACATGTTTCTGTCTGGACATCCCACCGCGGCCTTCAGGGGCTGCCTGCCTTGGATCCTCAACCAGCTTGCACCGTTGTTGGCCCTGTGTTGCTATCATGTTCCTTTGGTGCCAATCTCCTCCAATTGCAAGAGAAGAAAAAGCAATCGCTTATCAGTTCAGACCTGTCGCATCACGCCTCTGTTCGAGGGACTTTCCATTGCTTTGGTGATCCCAGGAGTAAGGGGAATTGTAATGAGGCATCCTGAGGATATTCAACTTGTAGTAAATGCCAGGCGGTGCATGGCTGGGAGACTGATGCTCTTCGAAAGGTCTTTAGGAAAAACAGGTGGATTTTTCTAGGTGCTGATGGACACTGCTGCACTTGGGGCATCTGGACTCTGACAGAAGAAGGAGAAACTCCAGGGAATGGTGGACAAATGCAGGAAAAAGACCCTGTTGGAAGAGCCAAATTACCAGCCTCCAGCACCGGAGATGAGCTGGGTGCCTGCAGAGACACAAACTCCTGTGATCTGGCCATGAGTATAAAGCAAGTCATAGAATTTTGCAGTGATATAGATGGACAAATGAGATGATCTCATATCCTAACACACTCATTAAAACCCCTCCAGCCTCTATATATCAGCTGGAACTAAGAGTTTTCTGTCTGTCAAGAAATGCTCGGATTTAATTTTTGATGACTGAGTGTGGCGTAAGAGTCTTTGAAGGAGGTGCTGCAGCCCATGTTACTGCGAGATTTTATCCTTTTAATCCATTCTGACCCAAACTGTCTGTCTCTTAGAGATGGTTAATGCCTTGGAAGTGATGGGTGTGTTCAGAGCACCTTCATATTCTTGGAGGACAAAGCAGATAGGTACTGCTTGCAAGCTTTCAGAATCCCAAAGCAGCTGGCTGACCTAGAGCTTCTCATGCTACAAATTCATCTAGATAAGAGCTTGCCACCCAACATGGTCAAGGAGGAGCCTATGAGGCCAGAGCAGGGGAGCAGCCAGCAGCCACAGTGACCTTTCCATGAGTTAAAGCAGTAATTGGGCATTGCTATTATACCTTTGAGATCCTTCAAGATTCATCTCAGTCAGAAATGCCTCCATTGCTCCTGGGAAAATGATACTTACTCCAGTGAAAGATCCTTCGAGCTCTACCATGCACAGCTGGATGTGTATCTAACATCCACGTCACTCCAGGACCTAAGATCCCTCACCCTATCCACCCTTTCTGCCCTAATAATCCACTGCTGCTAATGTTGTTATAACCATGAGTTATTATATTGTCCTCTGAAGCCACTTGGTTGTCCCCTGTTGTATCATAATTGTTCAAAGTACTGGTTAATTTGTCTGTTATTATGGGGTTTATCAATTCCCTTGGTGCAAATTTGACAAGCTGTGCTCAGCTCTGGCTGTTCTCACTCTGCTCTCTGACAGTTTGCCAGAGCTGATGCAATCTGTCCAAGGCACAACAAGGATTTTCAGCTGGCCTTCGCCTGAGACCTCCCTTGGTATGTTTTCCACCTGACTGATGCTGTCCCTGGATCTGCGAGACTGCAGAATTCCTTCTTTAAATAGGCTCTTGGTCCTCTCTAGAGCAATACACACAGCAGTGGATTTGTTTGGATTTTTTTTTTGTTCATGCTTTGGAGAGCAAATTCCCATCAGAACCCCCCATGCCCATCATTTACCATCCAATTCTGCAGTCCCCTGCCAGGGAGTGTGGTTCTGCATCACCTACTGACAGCCGACCCTTTGCCTTGGAAGAGATTTATTCCTGAGGAGCTAGTGCAGTAATCAACCATCTCAAGACTGGCGTGTGGGTCATCTTTAACTGGCTGGCTCCTGTTGGCGATTTCGTAGGAGTTCACTGATTCCGCACTGATTTATAGTATCTCGCAGGCGCCCAGCTACCATTGGTCTCTACAGTTACTGTTCATGCTTTGCATAGACCTTCCATGGTCCCAATGTGCATTAAGCACACGGGGATTAGAGTGGAAGGGATCTGGCAGAAAAGGTTATTTCTCTCTTGGCTCAGCTCAGCGATCTGTAGAAAGCCTGGTACTGAGCTGTTATGTGTTGTCTTGGCTGATGCTGGTGGGTGCACAGGGAATAGGTACTGGAAGAGTTAATCAGTGTGGGTTATTATTTTTAATAAGGCAGGAGCGTGCATCGTATGTGTGTGCTCTGGGCAAGGATTGTGAGCTCCAAGGCACAGCCTGTTGTGAACCCGTTTCAGAGCTGGCTGCTGCTGGCGATAGACACCTGCACCCATCTCCCTTCCTCATCAGTTGCTCACCGTTGTATCACTGAAGTCCCCATTGCTGTATTTGACATTCACTTTACCTACAGGCACAGGAGGGAAACAAAGGAGCCTGCTGGGTTAAGATGCCATGGGCTGAATTCAAGGGGCTTCTAGTGCCAGGGTGAAAACAAGCACATCTGATCCCCCCCTGACACCCTCCCACTGCCAAATCTTAGACACACTCAAGCTCTCAGAACACTGTGGACATGCCAAAAACCTTTAAGCCTTTGCCACAGTAGGAAGAAATGCAAACGCTTTATGGTTCTGAGCTCAAGGACTTGCCTGGCCTGAAGGCGCAGCATAGAATCATAGAATCATAGAATAATTAATGCTGGAAAAGACCTCTGAGATCATCAAGTCCAGCCTATGAACTAACACCCCCGTACCAGCTAACCCCTGCCACTAAGTGTGGCATCCAGTCTTTTCTTAAACACCTCCAGGGATGGTGACTCCGCCACCTCCCTGGGCAGCCCATTCCAGGGTTTGATCCCCCTTGCTGTGAGGAAGAGCTTCCCAACATCCAACCTGAACCTTCCCTGGCAGAGCTTCAGGCCGGGCCCTCTCGTCCTGCCACAAATTGCCTGGAAGAAGAGCCCATTCACCTCCTGCTTGCAACTTCCCTTCAGGTAGTTGTAGAGAGTGAGAAGGTCTCCCCTGAGTCTCCTCCAGGCTGAATAACCCCAGCTCCCTCAGCCTCTCCTGGCAGCAGGAGCACAAGTCCCTAAGGAACAGCATCAGTCACAGCCCCAGATGGAACTGGGGTTTATTCTCAGGTCTTGATCCTGTGGTGCCTCCTCTTGCCCCCCATCTTTTCGGGCAGGGCAGACCACAGGTAGAACTCAAGATCTCATTCTGCCTTTGTGCTTTCCCTCACAGTTGCTCCCTCGTTCACTAAACAAAGTCTTTCAGGGTGGTAGAAGGACACTGTCTGGCCTTAATGATGTCATCGAGGGCTTGGCAAAGGTGCTCGGTCATTCACTGCCAAGGAAAGCGGCAAACACAAGCGCACCACAGTAGGCACTGGGTGTCCCCTAGGTCCCCTGAGTACATCTTATGTCCTGTTGGACGTCTGATTAGGACTTGCTCCCTTATGACAATGCGCTCCAGCTGCACTCTGTGACCCAGATGTGCTCCTGTCCAGATGCTGAAGCTCCTCAAGTCCAGGCACTGCATCCATACTCTGAGAGCTGTGTGATAATACTGCCCGTGTTTGCAGCCAGCCCCTGCTGCTTATGGGCAGGTCTGTTATTTTCCTGACATTCTCCCTGTTCCTTTGTTGCTGTTTTTGTCTGAGCTTTCGTATGTGAATGTTTGAGCTTGTTTATCTGTTTCAGCTCAAAAACTCCACAAGCTCCAGCAAAATGCTAATAAGAAGCATTAGCTGCAGCTAATTGAACTGCTTCTATGATCCTCCATAATTATCTCCTGGTACAGCGCTTACCCTGAGAAAGGCTGTCTAAGAAAGGCAGGATGGATGCCAGAGATAATCACATACAAGATCTGGGAAAAGCATTTAATTTTCTTATCCAAATTAAGATTTGGGGGGGATTGATTACCTCACTAAATATTTGCTGTTGAGAGCAAACGAAGCTGCTGCTGGTGGGGACTGCAAAGGGAACGCCGGGTGCTCAATTATTTACAGACTTGCTTGGCTAGCTGAGTGTGCGCCAGGAATGCAGAGAGAGCTGTCGCTGGGAATCTCATCAGAGATTTTTCATTGGGAGTAAAAAGCAAGCAATGACAAGGGGGAATGTTCTCCCGAGTCAAAATGCTGAAACTTACCCAGTGATAAATTGAGCTGTCACCAGGGCTTGATTATCACATCCAGAGCACGCCTTCCCCCAATCTTTCCCCAAACTCCTTGAGTTTGCAGACGAGAAGCACATACTGGGTTGGCACAGATCTTGGAGGTCAGCAGGTGCAATTGCTTGAGAGCCTGCAGAAATCACCATTAATAAATGCACTAGCTCTGTCCTAACACGGCTTGTCGGTGTTTTATTGGTGCAGCCCTTAGTTGGGTTGGATGTACTGCACGCTCAGCATGTGTGGCTGACTCCTTGCTAAGCGGTCAAAGCCTTGCTCATCCTGATCTTTCACAGAGCTCCTTAACTCACGGAGGTAGAGGCAGCTCAGAACAATGAAAACCAGATTTATAAACTGTGCAGAGATGATGCAAATTGTCACAACTTCTTATGAGCATGATCCAGGAGAACTGCAGTCACAACCCATACAACAGCCTTATGAGGGACGCAAAACTCATGTATCCTTCCAAATGGGAGAAGGAGAATTTGTCAGCTGTAGCTGTTGATAAGTTAGGAAATGTGGGTTGCTGTTTAGGAAGCTCAAATATCAATGTCCAGCCAAGCAGAGCTGGCAGTGGGAATGTTTTATACACAGACGTATCTAAAAGCTGCCTCTCCCTAGGGTGTCCAAGCACTCCTAGGATGCCCTCAACAGCTGATGGAGTAGTTAGAGCTGATGTTGTCTTAGTGTTCGAGCTCTCATGGCCAGGTAGGTTAGCTGCAGGACGAGCACCCCTCTGTCTCTCCATTGTGTGAAGAAACAGTCTTGCCCAGTAACTGTCCTTATTTTCCTAAATTTCCTCTGTGTGCCTTACCCTGGACATTTTTTTTCCCCCTGTTTTACTACAGGGTCTCACACCTGCTGCTTTGCTACAGAAGAGAAATATGAAGTAACAGTGGCACCAAGTGGGCATACATGGGAAGAGAACAACTACAGCGCGGCAGAAGGGGATGGTATGAAATAAATGTGACTAAGACTCACCATAAAGTTCTTTATGATCAGGGCATCCCACAATATGAACTAGTACTGGTGGAAGTCCAGCCTTGAACAGGAGGTTGGGTTGTGGACCTTCAAAGACTCTTCCTCCAACATGGCTCAGGTGTATCAGTAAAGGTAAAGGGCAGGTAAAAGAGCATTTCAGCCTCTTCTGAATGCTGCATCATCTACACAGATCCTTCCTACCAGCAGCAGAAAGGACAGAGCCCCATTAAAATGGGGACCTGGCAGAGGGTCACCCATGCAGACTCTTGTGGCCTCTTGTCCACCCAGGAGTCCTGGCAGGACATCAGTAGGCAACACCCTCTGGTGCTGTAAACCAGCCACAAGAGCTTTAGGAGATGTGTGAGCACACTCTTCTCAGTCTCTTTACCCTCATTATTTAAATGCATCACCTTTCTCCTGAAGTTGGTGTCCTCCAGAGGCATTAAATTCACCAGTTCTGGCATCCCAGCTTCCAAGAAGAGGTCTTTCTCCTCCTTGGATGAAAGGACAAAGCAATCCTGCTTTTCCTCTTCAGCATCAGCAGGGTTGTGCCTATTTCTGCTAGCCTGAAAAATGCCCAGGGCTTGTTTCAAACCCATGTGAAGAGTTTCAAGTGTGTTGCCACTACCACCAATTGTGTCTCCGTTACTTTCTCCATCCTCAGAAATCTGCCACCCTCTGACTCCTTTTTGGCAGCGGGATGACCTAAGGCAGCTGCTGTACTGACAACCACGTTGCTCCCCAACAGTTCGCTTTCCTGGTAATTGGAATTGAAGACATTGGTATGTGGAAACATTGATCTCCTGGGACCCGGTCTTGGTGCAATTAGGGACTTACAAGGCGCGTTGGGTTAATGTGGAGGGAGGAGGACCTTTTCATGCTGTCCCTGTTACTGAATCAGCCACAATCGAAGTGGAGCCGTCAGGTTTGGGAAGATGCTGAGCTGCAGATGTTCCTCAGGGAAACAGCAGGCAGACGCATTGACTTTCCATGCAGGCCTCTAAAGTAAATGAACTTTTCTGGGAGGAGGAGGAAGGACAGGACTCCCACAGTCCCAGCAGTAGAGGCAGAGGAACTGTTTGCACATAGATGTGAGAGAGTTGTAATGCTGAGAGCGACAAGGGTTGTGAAGATGAGTTGTGGCCACTTGGTCCTTTCTCCTTAGGTAGGTCCTTTCTCCCGGTTCAGCTATGCCAGGTGACCTTGGACCTGCAGAAGCAGGCTGGTCCTCCTGATCAAACCTCCTTAGAAATCCCCCTTCTATCTTCTCTTTGCACTAGGCACCTCTTAATTTTCACTCTTCTATTCCTTAGGTTAAAAAAGAGAATAATGCAACAGATACTCATGAAAGCCAAACTCCAGCTCAAGACCATTGCAGAAGGTGTTGCTTACACATTTTGCTTCTTCTTAATGCCCCAGTGTTGATTCTACCTGCCTGTTGTGCATCTGTGCGGAAATCCATTCAGCTGAGGCCGAGGCTGGCTGTACTGGAAAGTTTTGTACTGGAAGGTTGTATTGTGAGGTTTTGTACTGCAAGGTTTTGTACAGGAAAGTTGTATTGGAAGATTGTACTGGCAGATTTTGTGCTGGAAGGTTGCACTGGAAGGTTGTATTGGAAGGTTGTACTGGCAGATTTTGTACTGGAAAGTTGTACCGGCAGGTTGTACTGGAGGGTTTTGTACTGGAAGGTGGTATTGGAAGGTTGTACTGGCAGGTTTTGTACTGGAAGGTTTTGTACTGAAAGGTTTGGTACTGGAAGGTTTTGTATTGAAAGGTTTGGTACTGAAAGGTTGTACTAGACGGTTGTACTGAAAAGTTCTGTACTGGAAGGTTTCGTACTGGAAGCTGTTGAAACGAAGAAAACCCAATAACAAATAAATGTTCTTAAGCAGGCATTCTCTATTACGGCGCCGGGCGACATGGGGGATAGCTCCTCCTAACATGTGCAACGGTCAAAAGCACTTGACCTCTTTTTATGGAACTAATACATACATCCATATTCATACCATGTCCTGGAATTCACATGCATATGCATTAAAATCATTAACATAATCTCCGCCCCTACATCGCATGCGCAGTTAAAATGTGGTAGTGGTCTCTGGGTCCTCTCTGGTGGTCTTCTGATGAAGGCCTGAAGTCTTCCTCGGGGTGTACCTTTCACCTTTGGTGGAAAACAAATGAGTCATCCCGACTTGTTAACTGCAGAGCTGGTCCCGGCTGGTTTTCAGGCCACTGATGTCCAGTTATCTAATCTATAGGGTCAGGATGTCCCTGGGGGCCTCCTCCTCACCCACTGTCCCGATGCAGCAGTGTTTGCTTAAATGTTAATCTCATTGTTCCAGATCTCAGGTGATACCCCCCTAAATCACTGTGGAGCAGCTCCACAGCAGCCCACAGAGCCCCCTGCCTCTGCGGCAGCCCCGCGGACACCAGGCCTTTGCCCGCTGTCTTTTGCTTATCTTCATCACTCTTCCCTTCCAGCGATGGAATTTCCTCTTCCTCCCCTCCCTACCGCCCAAACCCAACAAATAGGCCCCAGTGAGTCAATCCCCTTCGAGGGGCCGCTCGTCGAAGCCTCGGGAAGTGGGTGCGGGGCCTACGGGGCGCTGCCCTGAGCCCCCCGCGGCGCCTTCTCCTCCGGCCTCCCCGTTCCCTTTGTGCTCTCCCCGCCGAGGAGGCCCCGGCCGCCGCCTCCATCCCCATGGAAACTCCGTCGGCCCTGGGCGGAAAGGGCAGGACGAGAGGGACAAAGGGGCGCGGGGAAGGGCAGGGAAAGCGCCGGAAAAAGAGCGAGGAAGCCAAGGAGAGGAACCGGCAGGCCCCGGCCGAGGAGCGGCGAGACAGATCCGGGAAAAGTGGAGCGAGAGGGGACGGGGGGGCCGGAGCCACTCGGCGGGGCCCGAGGGGGAGGAGAAGGGCCCCCAGAGCCCCTTGTCCCGGCCCCGGCCCCCTGGAGCCAGCACTGCTCTGGCAGGAGGAGGGTGGCTGGAACTGGCTAGGGAGATCCCTGAGCTGGCCCAGGGTGTCCTGGGTGAGTGTGGAGGGGGCTCAGGAGCTAAAAAAACCCCGAGTTGCTGGAAGGAAAAGAGCTGCAAAGGAGCTGGGAGCAGCGGAGGTTGCCCAGGGGTGAGTGCGTCGGGCTGAGCCACAAGCGGGATAAGCCAAGATTTGGGTTTAGCAGAAAAATCCCGGGAGTGCGGAGTTTGTGTTTTCTTTTGTTTGAGAGAGAAGAGAGAAAACCTGAAACGTTTGAGATAAGAGCGAGCCTGGTGGTGGAAGGGACTTGGCAGAGCTTGGGCGAGCAGCTGGCACAGCACTGGCCGCTCTGGTGCGGGGTGGGTGTCAACACCCTGCCCCGCTCGGGGAGCGCTCAGCTGCACCCAGAGAAGTGCAGCACGTTGTGTCCCCAACGTCCCGACACAGCTGGGTATCTGCCAAGAGCTGAGGTGCTCAGCTTTTCTTGCAAGATGTGAGGTATAGTGCTGGGGGAGGATGGTGATTTGCAGCTAAGTACGTCATTTTCGGGGTAAAAAGATATTTTTTTTAATTATTTTTTTTTAAATGAAAATAAAATGATGCTTTATTAGACTTAGGTGGATCAGCGTTCCTTGGAAGAAAGGAGATGTTCCAGTCCCTTCATCCTAAAATCTGCCCTGAATATATGCATTGTGAATGGCTCCGAACTGCCAGAAACATCAGACCCCATCACAACAAAAAGCTTTTGGGGTCTTATGATTCTGGCAGCGTGCACAAATTGCTAATGCCATTTTTTTTCTGTGAAGAGTAAAGAAAGGGGGTCTGTTCTTTGCTCTCTGGATGCTTTGAGTCAAAGTATCGTTGCTGTAGACTCACTGAGATTTTTTTTAAACCGCTGTCCCGCTGGGGAAATTTGCATATGCAATTTGGTTGAGTGTCTGTAGTTGGACATGTGTGTGTGGAAGGTGGCATTTTTTGATGGGTAGTGGTGGGAGTGCCCCTGACCTGTTTTCTAGCAGACTCCGTTAGTGTTTCTAAAGGCGCTTTGTGGGGATCTCTGCTAGTTCGGATCCCCCATGATGAGGAGCACTAGGGTCACAGCATCCTCCCCGCTTAAGTGTGTGCCCCAGTAGCGAGTTGATGTTGCTGCTAATGAGGTTTATAAAGTCCTTGTTAGTGATGGGAAGGATTTTATCCTTGTCTTTTGTGGTAGAGGTTTCCAGGCCTGGGGGAAGAAAGTTTAGGGTGGGTTTTTTGTGGGTTGGGTTTGGGATTTGTTTGTTTGTTTTGT
>WEIS01047358.1:0-13181 GCA_013389965.1 Todus mexicanus
CTTCTAGCTCTAATGAGCGAGTTACAGAACTGCAGTCATTCCACTGTCCCTTGCAGGAGCTTTGGCCTACATCAGCTACGGGGATTTTGACAAAACAGAGCCCCAAATCACTATGCAACTATTCCACAAAACATAATCTACCAATGAAGTTCTCCACGGTGCTTGATGATCTGCTTCTTTGCACAGTCAGCACAGCCTCCACTTGGGCAGTATGTAGATAGGGAGCTGCTCTCTTAAGTCTCACACGCTGTGCTGAGGCTCATTCAGAACCAAGGAGGCAAAAGGTCGTTTCCATTACCTCTTTAACAGCTCAACCTGCAGCTCAGCTAGGTTCAACACTCAACCAAGATAGGTGGATAAATGTGTTCTTTACTTGTTCAGGGGTATTTCTAAAATCATACATATGTTGACTATTCCAACCTCCTTCTCACAGCAGACCTAGCTAAGGTAAGCCATGGCTTTGTTGAGTCAGGTCTTGAAAATCTCAAACTGTGCGATCTTTCCAAAGAATCTTACAGAGAGTTCACATTGAAGTGTTAATATTAAAATAAAAGGGACTGTACATAAGATTAAAAAGTTGGAATTTTGATTATGATTTAAAATGGAAATAAGATTTAAACCCTACATATATCAAAGCACTCTTGAACATAGCCTGTAACTACATCATTACCTTTTTCTTCCTCCGTAAAAAGCAACCTTATCTTCAGGAGGTGTATGAAAAGAGGGTTTTGAGGGGAACTGGACTCACAGCAAAGGACACCAGTTTCTTACTATCGTTACACAGACAGACAACACAGACTTAAAATTGAAGTCGTATTGAGAGCCCATGCTGTATTGTAGCTATAGCCTAGAAGTTGAGAAACATAACTAAAACCCATCTACACTAAGGGTATAGAACTACCCAGTTGAAGACCATTTAATATCCCTGACACTTCAAAAGATTGAGAATACCACAGCAGTACCTCTGCTACGCAGCATCCTATTGCTTTGGTGTCTTGTGCATCTCACAGGCATTCCAGGGACTCGCTCATCCTTAGAATGTATTTTGCATTGACATTTTTTATTAGCAAACAGAGAAATCGAAAATGAGTAAAAGGCAACATCCAAAGATAAGAGAATCCTGCTACTTGCTGCGTTAACGCAAGTTTATTTCACTACGTCCCACCAATTTTGCAAACATGGCAATGCAGCAGTAGCCCAAATGGTAGAGTGGACTAAACAAAGAGAACACACAGCATGTGGCAAGTTAACTGAGTTTTGTCATCAGTTAGCTCTGGCTGCCTCTGTGCTGTCATCTTAGCCTGAGGTTTGAACTCACATTTGAGCCCAAATTCCTTAATCATCAGATCTGCCTGCAAGTTGGCTTTCACTTTTCCAGCTGAAAAAGCCAACTGGCTTTCCAGGTAAGGAAATGCAGGCACTACTTTACATCTGTTCTGACAGCAGAGATGATTCCAGAAACTTTTGTTAGTGAATTTATGTCCAAATCTATGCAGGTCTACAGAAGGTAGACCTGCTGTTACCAGGCTTTAAAAATACTGAAATTTCCAAGGCTTTAGCCTTGACTGAATATGTGACCAAAACCATCATCCATATCTTTTAATTATTACTGTCTATTTGCAAAGAAAATTGTCTTGTCAAGGCTTGAAACCATTCCACCATGTACTTACACAAGGGCCCTAGTGTTTGTCTACATTATTTTCCAACACAGCATGTTTCTGCTTTGAAATACACTACAAATATGATCCTCCAATTGATAATAGCTGCTCTGGTAGTAACAGTAAATAAAAACGAGCAAATTTCTAGACAAAAATTAATCTCCAAACAAATTGTTGCAGGTCCACACACAAAAATTTGTCCTCTTAAGCAAACTCCGAGCTCTCACTTCCAGACCATGTCCAAGTTTCTTTCCATGTGCTACTACTAAGATATTCTTTCTTCTACATCTACACACCTGCAATTTTCACTCAGACTCTTTTAGCCTGGTGAGTTTGTTGTAGTTCTTTTGAGATTTGAAAATACAGTAGTTTGCATGCTGCAAAAATTATCCCCTCACCTATCTGTGTTACCTGTGTCACTCATCTCTTTGGCTCTCTCTGCAATTCCTCCCTTCTACTTCACATTAAACTGCAAGACTCCTCATTCACTATATTTTTTTCAGTCCTGGTTGAAATCTCTGTTCATGATTGAATCCTACTTCGTTTCCAAAGAAGCATATGCATGATTTTTCTCAAGGTTTTCCCTTGTACTTACAAGGGTCTCATTATTTTCCTCCAGTCTGCTTCTAGGACTCTTCTGGGCCACCATACTCAGAGGAAAGTTTGGCAATGCTTGACTACTTATGTGCTTAGCCCCTTGCTTGTGCTGTTGATCTATGGTTTACTTTACACTCCCTCTTCTACAAGTTTGTTGTTTTATGACTCACAATTAGAGTTAAAACTCTAAGGTGCATGTTTTCTTCTTTTGATTCATGTTTATGTTGTATCCAGTATAATTTCTGACTAAGCCTTTGTACACAAAGAACAATGTATGGCAAGTAGTTCATTTGTGTAAACACAGCATTTCTCACTATTTCGTTTTGGACTAACAGTTCAGTGCAGAAATTGGATGGTGGTATTTGGACTGCCCTGGGATGCAGGAAAGAGTAATTCACACAACTCTGAGGATGCAGCCTGTCCGTCAGAATCAGGCTGGCTATTCACACAAACATAAAGGGAGGCAGGGGTAAAAATGCATTTTCTTTTAAGAATGAAGAGGGTCATTCAGGCTGTCAGTCTGCAATGGTACTAGCAGTCTTAACTTTAGGCTAGCGTGTCACATGGTAGACACAAGAACATCCCATCAGAGGAACCTGCTTCCCATGGAGAGCGGTGCACTACATCTCCACTCAGCACCACATGCTCTGTTTTCTAAGCAAGCTAAGATGATGAATAGATGTCAAGCAGCAGGGTGAACCAAGTCCAACAAAGGAATATGCAAAATAAACTTTCATCCAATACTCTTGGCAGCAGCTTGTTTGAGATTTGTAAGAGTTGTTGTCAATTCCCACTCTGGAAAATGTTACTATTTCTGCAAGCCCACGCAGATGATTTTGCTAGTTGGGCACCTAAGGGTCAAGCCCCTACCTCCAACAGTGTTTAATCAGTCCTACAAAATGGAACTTCATCTGGTCACACTGAAGGAAGCTTCATCCGAGCAGACCCAGCCCAGAGCAGAGCTAGGGATGCCTTCCAGCCTTCAGCAGCACTTCATTTGTGTGCCCTGGGCAAGTCCTGTACATACTGGCTCAAAAGGAGCTGTAGTGCACTCCAGTCTACTCCCCAGGCTGGACCATGGAGAAGCAGGAGCCACAGCAAGTGGGGCCTGCCCAGGCAGCACAGTCCCTGTATAGTCTTTTGGCTCAGGAACATGAAATTTAGTGGATTTTTAACTCTCATGGAGTAAGTCAGTGGCTAGTATAATGTTGGTTTATGGATGGGTGAAATTTTTTGTTTGTTTTTGATTTTTTAATTACCTCTTATTTTTACCTGGGTATGGAACCAGGCTCATTTCTGAACACTTTAAAATGCTGCAAGACAAGATCCCCAACTAGTTCTAATTAAAAGCACTTATTTGAAAAAAAAAAATCTTATTCTAGAGATGAAGGGTATTTCTATAACTTGATCAATCACAGGGAAAAGTAGGATACACTTCTAGTCTTCTGCTTTATATTAATAAATGTCAGCAGATATCTGCTGTGCGTTACTTGAAATTGCCTGAGTGAATACTTCTAATCTAAAAACACGCCCTTGGCTTTTACTTACAGATCAAGAAAATAAACAAAAAAACAATGCTGGCTTACTGTGTGCTTTTTAATGACAGCTAAAACCAATCTGAAATTCACAAAATGTTGATGTTTGAGACATAAACCAAATAAAAGAGAAAGTGGGCTAAACTGAAGCCATCTAAGGCTCATCTTGAAGTTTATCAGGGTAATATTTTCCTTAATAATAGTAACTATTTTCCTGTTGATGGAACAGTACTATTTTAGTTTGTTTGTTTGATTATTGGTTGAAATGATTTAGCCTAATATGAGCTCCAAAAATGACAGTTTTCACAGGAGTTCACACTGGTAAACAGAAAAAGGGAACAAAGAGAATGAGGTGTTAGTAACACAGTCCTAAGGCTACATGATCAGTAGAAATGTCCTTGATAACAAATGGTTGCTTTGAGGGTCTTCATCCTAAGGCATTGATAAGCTGGAGCTGTCTTCAAAAAGCTCTCTGGTAGTCACAAATGGAATAAAATGCCTATTGGTCTCGGACTGTCTGGAATGTGATGTTTACAATGAGACAGAAGAGTGCATTATTAGACAAGGGTTTGTTAAAGTGCTTACACCTTTTTAGCTAAGGGGCTGTCAGTGTACAATACAGATGATATCCTATTAAATAAAAATCAGTGCTCATCTTTGATAAACATGTTTGCAGCTGTGATTAGACCGATGATTTGAATAAAGTGAAAAACCTGGGGCTTCTTCTAGCAATGGTTAACTAAGCCTTGTCCCAGGTATGGAAGAAATTAATGAAAACCGCTGCTATGGTATGGACCAGTACAAAATTGGAACAAATTAAAAATGTCAAATATGCCCTAAACAAATCCAAAAGAACCAAGAATCTGAACATTTGTCATCCTCAGCTTGTAATTAAATCATACTTTTCAGATATCTGTACTAGGTAGACAGTTTGAGAACAAAATTGCTCAAGATACAACTGCAAAACAATATTCTGTAATATAACATGGAGGGTTAACAGACTAAAAATATTTAGCTCTTCAGTTTTGTTTTATTGTTGTCTCCTGTGCAATAGAATGAAACTACTAATTATCAACATCAATTAACACAGGGAGTCTAATCCTTTCATAGAAGTAGCTGTGAAAGGATGAAACTTAAAAATCTGTAAAATTAAAATTCATGGTGATAGTTCTAAAGTACAAACAAAAATTTCAAATAAATACTGAAGCCCTGATATGGAGTGGGTAGTCAACAATGTATTACCAATTTCAATAGAACTTGGTACTGTGGAACAAGTGACATATCACCAAGAGGGAAGTCATTAAATTTCCCCCCACCCTCTCCCAAAAAAGATTTAATCTGTACAGAATTTCTGCCTTTTTCCACTCTTTTATTAATCCTTCCAATCACGTGCATTCTTCATCTCCTTTCTGAAGACCAATGGTTTTTACGGACCAGGTTTTGGATCCAGGCTGTGGATCTTTTTATCAGACTATATTTGTATGTAAGATTACATTCTTTTGTAAAAGCAAGAGATTTTCAAGTTTTGGGTCACTGTTCTTTAAGTCTCTGTATATCCAAAGGAAAAAAAAATCTTATAGATTCAGAATTAGTTTCATTTCAGGTGGCTTTAAAAGTCTAAAAATAAGGGCCATGATCTCAGCTACTCATTTGAACTCAGTGGGGACCACCAGAAAAACTCAGAGGTTCTTTTAAGGACTTGCTCTTTGGAGCTGTGTATGTCTCTTCCCCAACTGTACAGAATACTAAAACGATTATCCTAGGCTTAATGGATACATCTCAGATAATCAAAGTTAGATGATATTAATCCCATCACAGCAGTCCAGCTAGGAACAATCCACTGTTCAAAGCACCCACTGATAACACAGCCCCAGATTCCTGCTTTATAAACTGCTGAGTCTTTGCAGCACAACAGGAGGCATTTAAATCCATTACTGTCTGAAAATCAGCCATGGTTAAAAACATGGGCCACACAGTTTTATTTGTATCAGACCAATATGAAAGTAGCTGGGGAAATTTCAAGCGTAAACATTCATGTTTATTTTCTGCTTCTGTATTTGCTTTTTAAAAAAAAAAAAGAAAAAAGGTTAGCATAAAAGTAGTACGGTTTTAAGCTATCCCATCATTTTTACTAAGTGGGCCAGCTGGTCAGTCGTATCGGAAATTTATTAAGCATCGTTAGCAGTTAAATGTTTTTGAAAGCTCATATTCTATCATATTTATATTACTCAATTTGATGCTTTACATATTGCTGCAAACATCCTCATTAAACACAAATCAGAAGCAAGTGTTAGCAAAGGATTTTTAAATTGTGCAAAGGCATCTCCATATATAGAGCACATGGCTCGCATGATCAGCTTCTCAGAGACAGGGCCTGTATCTGTTAAATAACTTTTCCTCAGATATTATTTTATATCTTAGAACTGAGTTCTCTCATTCTTTATATTGCTTGTATTTGTGCAACTGTGTGGAAGACAGTATGGTTGAACTACTGCTGCTTGACCCAGCAGCTCTTTCTGTCTCTATTTCCCTCTTTGTCTTCCTGACAATCTGATCAGGTTAACCTCACAGTTCAGAGATCAGCTAAGACTTGCCCTCATTTGACCCATGTGAACAATAATAAGGCCCCATTTCCAATAGTCTTTGCCCTAATCAACCCAGCTACAATGGCAATTAACTTGGCAAAGTTTAAAGCCACTTTGAAATTTGTTCAGAGTCTGAGGAATATTAATAGCAGAACAGCTGTTTTCAAGAATCTCGCACTTTGTGTTTCTTGTATTAAGAATTTTTACTAATTCCTCCCTCATTGTTTTCATATGACATAAGATATAAACGGATCTACTAACCTCAAAAATGTGTTTTTCTTACAAAGGGAGTAATTTCTTATAAGAAAACCAGTATTTAGTTAAAAAGTCTAAAAAAAATTTTGTATTCTGCATAAGCGTCTGATTTGGTTTCTCAAGTTTCTAACACATGCTTTGAGCAGGAGCTTGGACCAGGTGACCTCCAAGATCCATTCTAACCTAAGCTATTCAGTTAAATGTCTTCAATTGTTGAAGTAAAAGCTTTTTGACTCTTTTCTGCCCAGTAAAGCACAGACTGTGAAGGAATCAATTTCAGCAGCTGAATCACGCTAGCCTGGACTTTGTTTCTCAGTCCAGTTCTAATCTGCCACACACAGGAGTGGTTTACAAATTGTGTATCTCAGCACTGCTAACTCCATCCATCCAACATGAGTCCTTTCCTTATTAATTGCTTCCTCCACCAGAGCAAGACATTACTCTAGCCTAGATAAATGCTCTTCACTTAAAAGAAAAAAGAATTTGAATGTCACTAACTTTTGTCTTCAGAAACAAGATTAACCTGGAGTTTCAAGCCCAGTAGGGCACTTTCTGTCATGAGAAAGAAAATAAAGTCTGATATATTGTCACTCAAATGGATTATGATGTGAACATTAAATAAAACAGAAGGAAAACCTACCATTTTTCCAGTGAGTTATAAAGTTTGGTTTTCCAACTCTAGAAGGTCATGAGAGCCTCAAACTAGAAACTACAGCATTCATTTACATTGCACACTAAATACAGTGCTAAAAATACAAAACTTTGCCTAGTAATAAGTATTCTCACATCAGTAAATGTCAAGATTGTATTTGTAATGTAGCATTTCTGAGTATGTGCATTATGAGAATATTTAGTTACAGGACTGTACAGTACTATTTCCACAGAACTCCTGCCTTCAAGTTCCCTTCATGATCCTTGGGCATTCAACCTGCAGTACAAAAAATTAGACCTCCACAGGACTCAGCAGTAGTCCAGTTGCCCCACAGCCTTGTTTTCCTATATCCCAATTCCTGTGATCTCCATTTCCCTCCTTACAGACAGATGCTTCGAGTCTCAATTGTGTCCACCACGCTCCTTCTCCTAACACATTCCTCTTGAGATCATCTCTGGCCATCTTTGTAGTCGAAACAGAAAGGTTTGTCCTTTACACTGCCTGCGCAAGGAGGCTGGAAATGGAAAACGCCGAGGTCTCACTGCACGCACTCTTCATACCAGTCCCTGACTTGATCTACTGCAAAAAAGCCCAGCTCACTACAAGCTGATATCTTTATCAGTACACACAGGAGTCTTCAGAGCTGTCACTTCAGAAGCCTAGTAATACTCAGCATTTGCAGACTATAATATTTTTTCTTTTTTTCTTTTTATTTTCTCTTAATTTCTTCAGTTATTTGAGATGCAGTTTGATATCAACAACAAAGAGTATAGGCTGGACACCTCAGTCACCCTGCCAAATGTTATGTGTGTTTCAAATCATTAAAATTTCATATAAAAGAGGTAACCAGAATATTTCGATACAGACAGAATGATGTATTTTCCCCTAACTTTGTTCTTGGAAATAGTAATTTTGACTGAAATTTTCCAGAAAGATTCAGCCTGAGGCAGATACCCAGTATGCAAAATTTCAAGCCAAACAGTTAAACTTTGGCTAAGTTATAAGCAACAGAAAAATGATTTTGTAATGGAATTTCTGGGGAGTTTTAATAGATGGTGCCACTAGTCCAATCTACGACACATAAAAAAGCTACTTAAAATTTTATGACTTTTCTGGAAATCACCTTTTTTTTCATCTGCTAGAAATAGTTTGGTAAAAAAGCTTCTGGATTTGCTGTGTTTATAAGTACTCCAAGTGGTTGTTGAATGCAACTAAATACATCACCGGAAGTATACGTTTCGTCAAACAGGAAGGACAAGGATGTTTTACAGGAATGAGCAACTGAAGGATGTGCAAATACACATATTCAGAAGACTGTCCATATCCTTTGCACTGTGACAAACAGTTCTATAAAAGAAATTACTTTTGATGCAATTCCAGAAGCAGTAAACATTTTAAAATTACTACCAGAGACAGATGGACTAGAAATAGCACTGAACATTATTTGTATTCATATGAATATGCAAGTGTGAAGTCTCATACTACCTCGAGACATTTGTATAAATAGCATTTTAACGTGATCAGCATTAGTTTTGAAATTACAATTTTTATGCATACGTACTTGTATATGTACATGCACCCACTAAACAGAACCTTTATACTCATGCATCATTTTGCATGGCAAATTCACAAATACATTTTTATAAGATCACTCTTTCGGCTCTTCAAAAAGCAGTTTATTCAGACGTAATGTAACCCTTTCTCCTTATAATGTTGAAATGGAATTTACTTGATTAACTTGTGCTTAACTTTTTATGAACTGTAGTCCTTGTACACGTTTTCATCACTTGTGAACAGATTGATTGACTAACACTTCAACTTTCAGACATCTTTAAATTGTCTAATATAGAATCAATGTAGAGAAGCTAACTTGAATAATTTTCAATTCCTGGAAAAGGAAATCCATAGTGCATGACCAAAGGCAATGGGTGCATACTGTTTATTCCACTTGTGAACTTATACTTTGATCAGGAAGAGCAAGCTATACTGATGGGAAGGAAGACTGTTTGTTAACCCTGCCCAGAAACTTCTTGTCTTCCCTACCATGGCATCAGGTCTGCTGGTGCCACAATCCCCTACCCAATAGCAACTGAACTGAGAAACTCAGTTTGGCTTGCACAGATCAGATGGCCCTGACACAAAGAAAGCTTTCACATACTGAATGCATGTAGTGTCAGTTTGGCCTACTAGTGATTCCTGAAGATAGCCAATAACAAATATTTTATGCATTCTTTTCTACACTTAAAAAACCGTTAATATTATCAAATGGCTAAAGTTTATCAGAAAGTTTTACAGAAATGGAGTTCAAGTGTATCAATACTTTAGTTGGTAAATAACAGCATTAACTAGGTAGCAGAAGCCACACTCTGGGCATGGTTTTGTACTGTTTCCAAAACTCTGAACAACTAAAACACTTCAGTTTCCATTCTCACATTTCCTCTCCTCTTGTAGAGCAACTTTTCTCTGCTCATGCCTCCCAGCTGAAAACCATCCTCATGGCCTCAAGAGACAGAGCAATGTTTGAGGAACACTCATGAGCAGTATGTCTATCCACACTGGCAGCACTTCACCAGATTGCCACTGCCAAAGCGTAAGTCAAAGCTGTACCAGGCTTAAGCTCTGCTGGCAGCTAAATACCACACAGCTGCTCACCCACTGCTGAGGGAAGGAAACAACAGTAATACTAATGCAATGATCTACAAAGCAAGTAACAGAAACCAGGAAGGCTCTACCTGTGCCCAAGACTCAAACCTTCCCTGCTCCAACCACACTGAAAACAGTTGAAAACAGGCAACCCCACCATACCCCAGTCCTCCCCTTATATAGGGGCAGGACTCAGTGTGTCATTGTCATTGGCTGGTTCGGTTGCTTATCCTGGCTGTGGCCCCATCTAGCTGCAGCCCTTCCCCATTGCTTGGGCCAGCAGCTGCTGGGGATAATTAACCCAAACCCAACCAAGGGCAACCATTATAAAAGACATAGATCTTTAACCTGGCAGAGTCACTTGGCATCAGCTTGAGTTTGTTAAAAATATTAGGAGTTTGGTCATTCGCTCCACAGAAACAACATGCCATAAAATTTTTAAGCTGAAGGAAAATGCTGAGGTACCCAAATGAGATCAAAGAGGATCAGGAAAAAAGCAATACACTCTGAAGTTAAACTGACTTGTTCATGGACAAGACAATGACGAACTGCTCTGACAAATGTTGCCCGAGGGACATTTTGCCATCTACCATTTCAGCAGATGAGAAACGGAGTCTAGACGAAACACCAGAAGCTAATGCAGATGAAGAATGATTAACAATACATGATCTTACCTATCGCCCACTTGTAGGACCAGTTTGTTGGCAGAAATACATAAGCAAAAGTAAATGTTACTGCATGTTGATTGAAAGGTACTGGTCGCTCTCATATCACACATACACAGCAAACTTCCAGCAGAGAGCAGTACATGTACTTAAAGAACATTATAGTGTGAGAGAAAGCTACAGCTGGGTCAAGATCACATTCTACTTTGCTCTATAAATCAACAGATTTAGTCCTGCAGAGAGGGCAAAACTAGGCCCTCAAAAAGAAATACAGACTAAACATTCCTTACGCTTTCCAAAAAGATGAACCTCCGCAATGGTAGTTCTGTAGTCCTGTAAATTGTTTGATGCACTAAGATTCACTGCCACAAAAGCTTTATTCTGCTTTCGAGAAGGCTGAAAAAACAAAGTGCCTAGATTATTGAAAATGGAAAATAGGATATGTCTGCATTGCATAAAGCAGTGGCATGTTGGAGATACCCAGCTTATCTCCAAGCACCCTGCACAGTGCACTGATAGCTCCTGCGCTCAAAGCATGGCCACTTTGTGGTCATAGAGATGCTGATTCTTGGTCCAGAGGATTCTGTCTAGGCCAGTGAATCTCTGAGCAGTAGTATATTGTGTCACGTTGAAATCTGCTTTTTAGTACCCTGTAATAAAGCTTTCCTATTTAAGAAACAAAACAAAACAAACACTGTTCTCTCACCATTAATTTAATGACTAATTAATTTGTGAAATTTACATTAAAAAATAATGTAAACTGATTTCAACAAGGTAGTTCAGAATTTATAAAAAGCAATGAGGACAGTGCAAGGCAAGGAAATTCCAGATAGCAAGCAGATCAGGAGCTTAAATGAGTGAGCTCTATGCAAGAAGAATACTGTGGTACTAAAAGGGTATGTCTTTACTTGGAATAAGCAGAACCACATTTCCAAAAAAGTAGTTACTGCATTTGTGACATGGAAGTCTAGTTGTTTTGGGAATAGATTTTTTTTTTCTTTTTAAAGTTTATTATAAAGAGCTCTGTGATCTCAGTTCTGCTGCTATTAGACATACATCTTGCATACAAAATTCCCACTTCCTGGCAATCTTGTAGGCACTTTTATTGAAGCAGCTTGGCATTGAGGTCCACTTCTGACGCTTGTGAAAGTTACTAGTTATAATCTTTTTTGTGTAGATCTCAAAAGCTAATCTACACGCAGGGCTATACACCAGTATCAGAGGCTGGCTCTGGTAATCACTGTGAGTGCATAGAAAGAGAAACAGAAAAAAAGAGGCAGTTTCCAAAGACCAGCATCAAACAGAAATATTCCTCTTCTCTGGGAGCAGGTTGCTGTGTAGCAACACATCCTCTAAGTCATTAGTAGAAGAAAGCAGACTGTCCTCTGCCCTGTCTATGAAAAAGATTATTTCTCAATTATGTCTCCTTTCAAGTATCTAAAATTAGCATCCATCTTACTTAACATAGATATCCCTCTTGGGAACAAGGAAAGTTTACTCATTAATGGTGTGCCCTCTGAAAAATTGATTTCATTGTCACAATCAGCGAGAGTCTAATGAAAGGGCTGTTTGTACTGGAGCTAACTTTAAATCTCTTCAGAAGTCTGTAAAAGCAAAATCCCTGAACTGCCATCAACTCTTGGCAGTTGTATGTTCTTTTGAAAGTGCTGAGCATCATGAACTTAGCCTCATGGTTCAGTTCGCTAATATTTGCATAAGAAATGAAAAATGAATCCACATCTGAATATAGTGAGTGCCTTTCTGAGAAACTGAGAAGGAGAACATACAGGGAGGGAAAAAAAAAGTCACTGTTGAGTTTTCTGCTTTGGACTGGTGTAATGGAAAATGTTACTCCCCAGTCGCCTTCTTGAATCCTATTTCTTACACAATGTCCTCTTACTTTCCAGTTAATCTCATGCAGGCTTTCATGTTTCTGCTGAACAACTTCTTAGATATCATAGGCCAAAAAATAAGATCTGCTTTTTTTAACATGTAGTCAAGTTTAGGCCAGACACTCAGCTGGATAAAACCACAAACTCTCAGAAAAGTCAGTATCCCAGAAATTGCACTTCCTCTGTCTACCTACTGATTAGTAAACTGCCACAACATCTTTATCCATGTTCATCTCCTTTTCTTTATTTTTCTAACAATGAAACGTTACAAATCCATATGCCCAGATTTTATTCCTGAACAGTGGAATTCTCATAAACACTGAGTTGCTGACATTTGCTTGACATACTCTTTTCTCAAGCTGCATTATTCCTGAATAAAAGTGAATCACTTTTTCCAAGGCAGCTGAAGGCATTCAATACTTCTGAGAACTGTATCCAGTAGGAATCCTGGGGAAAAGGGCTTCATGATCTGGCTGAACACTACACAACTCTTAAATGTTTCAGATTACAAACTGATACATGTTACTGCTCAGAGATTTTAAAAAGACCTAAAAGTTATGATCGTAATGTTGTAATGCTTAGCCTAACTGACTTTCATTTGTTAATGCAGTCATTATGATGATACATTTTCTGTACACTAAAGAGAGAGAAAAGTTGTGAACACGTGGAGTTTCTTGGGGCAGTGGAGATTGAAGGGAA
>WEIS01047383.1:0-10507 GCA_013389965.1 Todus mexicanus
TGTAATTACTGGACTTTTGTCCTTAATGCCCCATCTGTATTTTCCATCCTTCAACTATTATAGGAATCTATTTGTTGTAGCGACCTGTTAGGAAGAAGATGTACTGTGTCATTCATCAGCAGCAAGTGGTGTGTACTGAATACAACTGATTTACCTGCACAGCGATCTCTTTCTCTGGGATCCATATACGCAAGATACTTTACTGTTATCTACATAGCATCAAAGTCACAGTGATTGGGAGGTTTCTGCACTGACAAGAGTCTGGAAACAAAACAATTAATTGTAGTACAAATGAACAATGTTTCCTTTCAATATCCTTGAGTAGAGAGCATGTTACTCTCTTGCAGTTAAGAAGGTAAGGATTGTTTCGTGGAAAGGATGTAATTTCTAATCCCTTACATTCAAGCACATTTTAGAAGAGAAATCCCCAGGCAGTAGCTGTGTTAGCTAAGCCAGCAAACACCACAAATTGTAGTTGTGCTAGTTTTCCACATGGGACAATTTTCTACTTCCCAAAGCTATAATGTCATGCAAAGTTCATTTTACTGGTAAGCATCATTGAGCCGAAATTGAGTTCAGAGCTCCAGGGAAAATACATGTTTCAATTGGCTTGAAATTTTGAGTTCCTGGTCGCCTTGCTCATTCATTTCTAATTCACTTCAGTCTTCATTAGGGGTCCTAAAGGTTGAGAATCGAGCTTGATTTTAAGGGGGAAAAAAGTTATCTGTAAAACTGATGGCTTTTATCACATATATCTAACCAGTAGAAATGAGCTCTATAATACAATGGCAGGGAAAGATGGTTTTCATTTAATGCCTGTCCTTTTCCACATAGGATCAGCGGTTCAAACCAATAAGACATTGATAGCAATTATAAGTGACTTTTAAAATTCAGATTATAATGTTTTCTTCAAATTATATTCCACATATTTTCCCAGTAGAATAAACTAAGCATTCTTTTCCTTACCCTCACCAATCCAAATTGCTGCCTAAACACTTCACTCCAAAAAATAGAATTATGCAATGATGCAGGCATGAACTGAAGGTCTGCTGCTTTGCGAGAATTAGTCTGCATCTGCATTAGTTTAAACACTGGGGGATCTTTAAATTTCATAACCTTGATTTTTTTTTCTCTTCACTTTTAAAATACTAGTTGGAGTGATAAATTGTATTTTAAAAGTATCTCAGCAAGTTATACTTAGTGGGATGTCTCCCCCTTCCTTATCCTTTGCTATCTTTTTTACCTTGTCCTTTAAGGAATATTGAGTAAGAAGCACTTAGGATGTTTTAATCCTAAATTGCTCTGTTCTTCTAATTTTTTTTGTCTTCATATTTGGGATTTTTTTTCATCTAACCATTTGTGTCCAGTCAATATACTGAGTACTGCTACCTAATGCTAATCCTAATGCTAATTTGCAGCATCAGGTCATGTTTTGCACAGTTGTGTAATAGTTCACTTTAGTCCTTTAGTAATGCTGTTATATATTCAGAAATCGCTGTGTATATCTGTAAAGGAAATCATGTCAAACTGTTGTGTAATATGTATTCCTGAAACTTCTTTTTTCCTAATTCTCACCTCATCTGCAGTTATAAATGATCCCCTTCTTCCTCCAGATTTAAGAGATACATGACAGTAGGCAAAAATGATTTGTGCTTTCATTAGAAAGCTGTGATGGCATTAGAGCTGCAACACAAATAGTAGATAGTTGAATCATGTATTCCCCAGGTGGAATTTCCCTTATTATTTCACTGTTCCTTATCTAGTGTGCATTTCATAATTTCTTTTTCTGGAATGAGATTAGAATGCAAAACTGAAGTATTCTGTATGCCAAAAATAAGACTCGTAGATTAAGCTATGTTGACAGGAATGTTAGAGGAATGTAATAACATGCTAATACACTTTATTAGGCTGCCAGCTTATCTGTGTAAATTTTTCAAAAGAAATTAGACATGTGTACATATAGTGTGCAATGTTTGTTTAGTTTACTCGATTATATTTGCTAACAAAATTTTACATCTTGCTTAGAAGATCTGTTTTATTACAGTAATCGCATGCCTATATGACTAACACTATAGGTCTGGAGATATATTGTACTTACAAATTTAAATTCACACTGCTCTCTAGTGGGGAATGCTTTCAATGCAAAAGATTATATATATTAATGTACAGCATGTATACAAACTAAGATTTCTGTAAAGTTACTGTCATCTAGAACAATTCAGGAAAACTAATGTGATACGTTAGCATTTTAATCCTTGCAATGTTTTGATTAAAGACTGAATTTCTTGATTTAAAAATATCTTAGACAGATGAATATAGCTCCCTTTGGAGTGAAAAATATCTCCAGCAAACTTGAGAATGCTGAGAGGTTGATGACTTGCTGCTGCTTCCTCAGGAGAAACCTCCTCTCTGTTAGGAGAAACACATTATAGATCTGCTGTAGAAAAACCTCTGGTTGTCTTGTAAGTTTCCACAGTCTCATCATGTCTTACGGGATGGCTATGATTCACCTATGAAAGTTCCTATCATTGCTGTTGGCGTAATAGGTTAGATTTTAATAAATAACTTATTTTATCCTGCTTCTTTTTATCTTTAATTCTACTTTCGAATGAATTGTTTAACCTGCTTTCTCATCTCTTGCTGTAGACAGCTAAAATCCCAGATAAAAGTTGTCTATACACAAAAGCTGAAATAATAAGTGACTGAAATGTTTGAGTGAGGTTTTAATCTACAGCAAGTGCAGAGCTCCTCTCAGTTCTGAGTCTGAACTTTCTTTAATGAAATAGGGTTTAGCTAGCATAAAAGATCATAATAGTAATTGGATAGCAAGCAAATCCAAAATCTGGGATTGAATATTTTTGAATATTGATAGGTTTTAGGTTTGCATCTTTAGATAAATGTACTATTTGATTGGAAAACAGTAAATGTGTTTAAATCCTTGGCAGGGCTAGCAAAAACATGTGGATGATGAAGTCTATACTATTTGAAGCTCTCTCAAGTATGATTTGGAGTATTATGGCATAATAGGACCAAAATCTGAAAGATTGTTTAGATTTATGTTTAGATACCGAACTTTGTCTGTATCTGGGATTCAAGGCATCTGTAGCCTGTTTTCTTGTGCTGTTGCAATCTCTAGGTTGGCTGATTTGTCAGTTTGAGACCAAACAGTATCATGATATTTAAGGTTGTAGTAGTTTTGTCACTCAAAGTACAGATTAGATTCTTTGGCCAGACTGCCATTTATTCACTAAGCTTGGAAGAACAAGAGGTTTAAAGATTTATACGGTGTATATAAAGGCCTCATCAAGATGCTAAGTTGGTATAACATTTTATACTCCTTGAATAGTAAATTAGATTTATAGGGTACAGAGCACTTCTTCACCTGTGCCATTTCTGCTCGCCTTTCATCGCAGAGGCTGATGTTTACATTAGTTTCACTTGAAGTTGTGCAGATGGGATTATTTTCTCATTTCTGTACTTGTTGCAGTTTGGTATTAGCTGAATCTAAGTTTACTATCCTTGAAATAAGATCCTGGGAGATTCAGATAAGAAACTAATAGAACATGCTTATTATGTTTCTTTGAACTATTTTGAAGCAGACATGTTATGAAATGATTAGACTTGGGCTTGGAAGCATTCACAGAAAGTGGGTAGGGGATGACTAGGAGTTGCTAAATACAAAATTAATACAATTAATAAACTCAAGAGCAGGGTCTATGCATTTCAGCGTAGCTGACTAAAATACGTGTCTGTGTGTCTGTGTGTGGGGCACTATTTCTTGTATCAGTTGCAGCACACCAACATATATAAATACGGATAGAATAATTCTCTCCCCAGCCTTTTTTTTAATTTTTTCCCCTGCAATTTGATAAATGTATCTATTTCTAAGTGCTAAACCAGCTATGAATTTGAAGCAATTAGTCAAGTGCAGTATATATGAGTATAGGAGTGTATGTAATGGAATGTAACAATAGATTGTGGTCCATATAGAGTTCATCTGACTTATTTATTGTTTATATATATAGTAATCAAAATGGAATACTTATGGTTTTAACCCTAGAAAGGAATATAAAATATTTCTTCTCTAAGAACTCCATGTTATTGCTGTGGTGGATTGACTTTGTCTGGCTACCAAACCCCTCCCCAGCTGCTGTCTCCCTTTCAACACCAGAGCAGGGAGAGGGAAATATGATGGAAAAACTCACGGGTTGAAATAAAGACAGGGAGAGCACTTACCAGTTACCATCATGGGAAAAAGAAATTCAACTTGGGTAAAATCAACTTAATTTATTGCCAATTAAAATAGAGGAGAATAGTGAGAAACAGAAAAAGCACTAGAACACTTTGCCCCTATGCCCTGTACTTTTTACTGGGCTAAACTTCACTCCTGACTCGTCTACACTACTCCCCCACACCTAAGCAGTTCCAGAAGAATGAGGATTGGGGATTGTGGTCATTTCATATTAGTTCATCTCTGCTGCACCTTCTTCCTTATGCTGTCCCCCTGCTCCAGCCTGGGGTCACTCCTACAGGACACAGTCCTTCACAAACTTCACAGTTCTTCATAAACTGCTCCAGTGAGGGTCCTTCCCACAGGCTGATATTCTTTGAAACTGCTTCAGCATGGGTTGATTCCATGTGGCACTGGTCCTTCAGGAAAGGACTACTCCAGCATGGGACCCTCATGAGGTCACGGATTTTGCCAGAAAATCTACTCCTGTGTGGGCTCCTCAATGACCACAGATGCTGTTGAGAGCCTGCTCCTGCATGGGCTCCCCATAGTGCTTCAATTTCCTTCAGGACATGTCCACCTGCTCTGGCATGGGGTCCTCGATGGGCTGCATGGTGGATATCTGTTCCACTGTGGACTTCCACAGGCTGCAGGGAGACAACCTCTGTCACTGTGACCTTCACCATGAGCTGCAGGGGAGTCTCTGCTCCAGTCCCTGGAGCACCTCCTCTCCCTTCTTTTTCACTGTTTGCACAGCTGTCGCGCTCACATTTTTTCAGCTGCTGCACAGTCTTTTTACCCTTTCTTAAATATGTTGTCTCAGAAGTGCCACATCCGTGGCTGATGATCTTAGCTTTGGTCACTGGTGGGTCTGTTTTGGAGCTGCCTGGAACTGGCTTTCTCCAGCAGGGAACTGCTCCTGGTCGTCTCAGACAGGCTGTCCTCCAGCCTCCCCTATCAACTCCTGGGAACCTGTGCCCAATATAGTTTCCCACTGAAAATGACAGTTAAGATGTCATGAGCTTTACCTAGACTTGAATATATCTAAACACATTTGCAAGCTTTCTTTTCACAGGATAATTCTTAAATAATTAAACTAACCGAGGGATAAGACAGAAATAATTTAAAAAATCCAACCAATCCCTGTGACATGTTGGCTCAAGTGATCAATTTAATAGTACCCTTGACATTCACCTGAGTGGCTGTGAAGTTACTCAAGTTACATAGCAGAACTAAAAAGCATGAACAGAAAACAAAAAATTCATTAGCAGAAATGTAGTGTTAAGATATGAAAACACAAAGAATGATTTTCTGCCTTTTACTCGTATGCAGATGTAGAAATCTTGTGTATATTACTTTGTATTACTCATAAATTTTCCCTTTTATGATTTTCCTCCCACCCAGAAAACATGAAGAAGCCCTGGAGCCCTGATTTACCAGTTGATAACCACTCATACAATTCAGATTTCACATCCGCCCCAGACAGGGCAGGCGAGAAAGAATTAGCAGCTGATGGCACTGAAGAAAAGAAGGAGAGAGAAAAGAAACATACCAATTTCACTTTGTGCAATGTTTGTAACATTCAGCTGAACTCTGCTGCTCAAGCTCAAATCCACTACAATGGCAAATCCCATCAGAAGAGGTTAAAACAGCTCAGCAATGGAAATACCAAAAGTGATAATGGTAAGCAGTAAAAAATATATACCTTTTGCCATGTTTTGGTCTTAGAATTGCAGTAAGGTCATTATATATGAGTAAGCTTTTTTTTTTTTTTAATTCAGCCAACATATTCTTTGAAGTTAAGGTAAAGACTGTTGGTGACTTCAGAGTGCTTGGAGGTATCCCTAATGTAAGCATCTGGTAATAGGTAAAGGCATACTGTCTGTGTTGTTACAAGTGTTTCCATTTTATATTTTGTTTACACGATGATGTTGAACTATATTCTTTCTCATTTCATTTACATTTTGATGATTTTCAGCATAATCAGTGATATTCCATATTTCACAGTCTACTGGAAATGTTACACATGTTAGGGGTATGTTTGCTTTTAATGAATGTAAGGTGGTTGCGAAATGAAGTGAAACAAATACATTACACAGAACAAATATGGTCAGAAACTCATTTCATTTTACTTTTCTTATTCAGGGTTCTGCCCATAGCTACCATAAGTCTGTTTAAAGATCATGACTGAAGTCAGAGATAGAACAAAGGTTATTTTGATTTTAATTGATTACATTGATATCTTTGTGAAAAGCATTTTGTAGTAGGTGGCATGTTTTCCTATCATCGGAGTGAATTATACGCCTCAAAGAAAAACATGTTTGTGACGTTATGTACAAAAGTAGATCACAGAGGCAAACGGTGGTCTCTGACAAGAAAAAAACAGATTACGATGTTATAATTTTCTCAATTTCATAATAGTACTGAACTTTGCTGTGCTAAAGGTAGAATTGTAGTGTATTGTTCTATCTGCTTCTATGTATCATGCCACAGAAATCATGGTCTTAATATGATGTATTTAGGACTTTCAGGCTTTCTTTCTTCAGACCACACACATTGCTTAATATTTTGTGCCATGAGTTACTTCCTGCCCTACCTGAAGAAGGATGTATAGAACAATAGTCCCTAGATGAGATTTAAGAGATGTTTTAATAAACTGTGCTTTGCCTGGCTTTAAGAATTGGGAATAATATGGGTATGTTGCTGAAATATATTGTATGAAGAGGCTTTATTATGTATAAGATGTTGCTCATTTCCTTAAAATGAAAAAATAAAACAAACAAACACACAAAACCCCCATAGCACTGAACAACACAAATAATTTTAAGTGGCAAGATTGTTATGTTTAGCACTGTTCGTAGTTCAGGCTTAGGAAGAACACCACTACCATTAGTAGGAGCTGTGAAAATGAATAAAGAAAGATTTTTTTCTCAGCTAATTCAAAGTGCAATGTGGTTATCCACAAATGCATTCTTTCTAAAACCGAACAAACACAGTCTAATGTTATTGCTATCTTCAGTTAAGGTAAAATTGTGTTGTTGTTATTATTAGCACAACAATTTTACTAATGATAGAAAGTGTTTTTCTGCAGTTCATTTTTCTACTTTAATCCATGGTAATGAAAGAATTAGTAATGAAGCAATGTTGAGATTAGCGTTAGAAGGCTTCAGTTATGCTTCAGCATTTGTATTCTAGAGAGGATCGAAGTAGTAGTATAGTGGCAAGTTTCTTATTTCCTCCTTTAAAGTATCCCTATGTTGTACGTAACTGTACCCATGCCTAGTCAAAAAAATAGCTGATGGATTGTCTAGCTCCTTATTTCACAGTGTGGTTATTCTGTGGAGTTGCCTGGAATTTGAGACTTCAAATCTGGCAGATACTTTGAGTATCATCAGAAGAAAATAGTGTAGGGAAGAGCATAAGGAAGTGATTTTCCCATGTCACCAAACTTCGAGATTTTACTTTTTATAAACTGATTATTATGAGTGAAATGGAGACCAATATGAAATATTTCTTGCTAAAAGTTAGAACTGGATTAGAACTGAACGTTTGAGTAACCACCCTCCATACACTTTGGATAGAGACCCTGCTGGACATCCCTTTTCTAAATCAAGTAGAAATTGAAGCCTGACAGACTTTCCACAATAATAGGTTTTGTCAAAACTAATATATCTCAACTATGGACAATGTTTTTTGGATGAATGATTGTTTTGTTGATGAGACCTCAGCAAGCTCAAGTGACATATGACCATGACTAAAAAAAAAAAATGACTTGACTTTTCAGTTTATCATGTGGATACCAATGGTACTTTTTGAAGGTCACTGATGTAACTGAAGTAACTATTAAACATGCAAAGTAGTGTTTAATCAATGTATGTCAGTAGGTTGCTTTACTTATGAGAATGGTATTTCCTGTGTAGAAGTGTAATTGTCACAGAAGACAACTGTTATGCTCAATCACCAGGTTAACAGTCTAATCATTCTTGAGACTAAATTCTGCTATAATTTAAAGTTAAATAAAGGCTCTGCTTTAGGAGATCGTCTTCTAAGGCTTTATCATCAGTAGTCCTTCATTATATCACATGTTGAATGAGTGAAGTGCTGAAGAAAACCCCGTTTCCAAATGTAGTGTTTCATGGACTGTACTATGCCTTTGCAAATTTACATGCTCACTTGGAAATAACTTGTGTGGAAAGGTTAGGAAAATATTGAGATTGTGACTTCTCCTTGTTGCTTTTTTCGGTCTCTGAATTATTCCCACAAAGCAGGATAGGTTTGTGTGTTTTATATCACAGGGATAATAGAAACGGAAGATTGATTTATATAAAGCAACAGCCTGTGTCTTCTTCCCAAATAATTTGCAATGGACTGCTGAACAGAGTGGGGTTCAGCTGTATTAGCATTTGGCTGTGTAATTAAAGCTGTCATGTTATAGTCATTACCCTCCAGCTGTGTAAAGTATCTTTTATCTGCTAGACATAAATAACATCATGTTACTATACTTGAATTTCTCTGTGTAATTTCATAAGGTAAGTTGCTTCAGCACAAAGCCTATTAACCTCTAGAAATATACAATTAATAAATATTGTGTATTGTGGGGCTGAAAGCAGCATTGTTTTGCTGCTATGTTGGTATCTGTACTGAATCTGAAGAACTCGCCTTAAAATCATAGGAGTCATAGAATGGTAGGGGTTGGAAGAGATCTCTGGAGGTCATCTAGTCCAACCCTCCCTGCCAAAGCAGGGTCACCTAGAGCAGAATGCACAGGAATGCAACCAGGCACGTTTTGAAAGTCTCAAGAGATCAGATCCACTGNTGACTGCAGACAACAAATGTCAAGATTAGAATCACAGAATGGTAAGGTATGGAAGAGATCTCTGGAGATCATCTAGTCCAACCCTCCCTGCCAAAGCAGGGTCACCTAGAGCAGAATGCACAGGAATGCAACCAGGCACGTTTTGAAAGTCTCAAGAGATCAGATCCACTCTAAAATGTTTTGGTAGTTGCTGGCAGCTTTGCTGTATTATATCCACTTGGCTCCTTCCTGGGACAGAGCAGCCTCAGAACAGCACATTGTGCAGTTACAAAAATGATGCGAATCCCTTGTTTCTTGTGTCATTACTTGGTGCAGGGATTTGCAATGAGTTAACAGGACATAGTGAGACATCAGTTATTTTATGCAACTGTATGTGCTTGGGAGAAGCACAATTTTCTGTGTTCCTTCCTCCTAATAGTTATCTTTTATCTCACTTAAAAAGACTTCTCACACTTTCCTCATTACACCCTATAATATCTTCTCACTGGTGGCTTTTTTGCCTTCCTGCTCTTGTACATGCAGGAGATTTAGAGTATGTTTTTGGCTTAAAAGAGGGCAAACTACATTTCATATCTGATCTGCTAACATTGTACCACTTTTCACAAAACCAGCCTGGACCCTGTGGGAAGAGTTGACCTCTTGTGGGAAATTGTTTATTTTGACATGCCAGGAGTAAGACTCACGTTTCTACTCACAGAACAGAAAAAACCTGTTGGTGCAAATCTATAGCAGTACCAGTGAGAGAGCTGGTATTTCTAAGATTTAACGTAAACCAGAATTTCCTCAGTGCTTCCTTTTGTGTAAACTGCTGACTCATCACAAGTGAGTGAGACATAGTTATGGTGAAAACTAAAACTGCTCTCCTCTGCAATACTTTCTACAATACATTAGATAACAAGTGGAAAATTAATGAAAGAGATGAGAAATGCCACAAAATTCACAGAACTCCTTTCACTTTTAAAATTGATTTCTGTAACATTATTCTTTTGAAACATAGGAGCCAGTGAGGCATTTGGCAGTAGTTTCTTTATCTAGCTCTCTGAATTCATAAGCCACACAAAGGACTATCCAGTTTAGCAAGTTTAATTTTNTGCCACACAAAGGACTATCCAGTTTAGCAAGTTTAATTTACTTTCTTTTAAACCAAGCCTGCCTGCAACTTTTTTTTTTTTTCAATTAGATTTCATTTTAGTGAAATTCTATTGTATTGTGAACAAGGACAGGAAGAAAGGGAAAAGATCAGAATATTTTTTTTTCAACCCTCTGCTAATGGCGAAAAGCAAATCTCAATTCAGCACTAGATATTACTTAAAAATGAATAACAATTTATTTGTTACAGTTATACTGAAATATACACTAAAATATGAGCAAAATCTGTTTCAGACATTTTACTTCTTTTCAAGTGTGTTTAGTTTTGGATCTAAATCCTGACTTTTCACAGTTTTGCAGGTAGAAAATAC
>WEIS01047386.1:0-10683 GCA_013389965.1 Todus mexicanus
TTTGCTGTACACCAATTCCCTCAATTAATAGGCATATTGACAAAGATTTACATGAATTCAAATAGTGGTGAAAGCCATGTTTCATATGCCTGGAGATAGAGGCAAATGAAGAGGCAAGCTTCATCCCAAAGCATTTTAACAATAGAATTTGAATTCAGTGATCACGCTGGCAGTGCTGTGCTCATGATCTGACTTAAACCAACTGCAATATTACTACATAATATTGTGGCTGATGAATGGAAGTAGATCATCTTCCAGTGACTGTCCCTGTAACTAAAATAGCTAAAGATTCAGACAGCGAAGTGCTTGATTCCTAGAAACAATACTTCTTTAAAATAATGATGCTACTACCACTGTTATTTGTAGCTTTTGTTCTTCCATCCTCTCCATATAAATCTGAATTTTTAAGGTTCTGCAGCCTTTTCTGGCAAAGCATTTCAATGCTGCTCTATTCTTACAGATTGAAGGTTTTTCCCTGTGGTTCAAAATAAATCTCCTGTGCTGCACATTGAGCTCATTACACCTCATCCTAGTTATCATGGAGATTGCCAAAAGTTTCTTCCTGCCCCCTGTCAGTATACTTATGCATATATATTTATTGCCTTTGTTTATACAGGTGTCAGCTCACTGTGAACTGGGTTAAGATCAGGAGAGATCCTAGTCTGGCAAGACTGAGTAATACATGACTATGTGATTGTTGGGTAAAGCCCTCACTTTTGTCAGGATACAGCACGATATCCTTTTATCTCTTCCAGCTTCTGCCCCAGAAAGGTGCTTGCAGAAATGTTTTACAGATGTTTTGGTACATTACCATGAAGCCTGAATGCTGTATTGCAAAAAACAATCCATGCAAACCAAATTAGGTAATATGATTTTTTTACCTGATCAATAGCACATGGGATAAGACACTGAATGTTCTCCTTGCCATTGAAGATCTGTGGAAACGATGAACTGAATGATGGAGCAGCTTGAATAGCAGGAAAGCTGATCTTTCCTAGAAAACAACATGGTTGGAAAAGCTAAGCAGCCAATATAAGCAATGATAAACAGACACAACTTTTAAAAATATGTAAAAAGGCAAAAGTGAATCATTCAGATACTCAGTTGAAGACCAACATGTATCTTTATCAAGCAGTGTTTTCTTATCTGAGGAAGCTTTTTAATCTTTACCTTCTCTGCTATCAACAAACCTTCAACTAACACAGAGAGTAACAAAAAAAGGCAGTCTGTGATAACAAGGGTTTTAGAAAAAGGTTCATCAGCACATACTCTCTTCATTATGTGTCTACCCTTCCCAGAAACAAAACTGACTATATCCTCACTCCAAGCTGCTAATTTCTTTTCTCTTTGTGAGAAAATGACTATAGAGCTACTTTCCAGGCAAGTTCCCCTCTAAGATCTTAAAATCATTGCTATATACATGCTGTACTCGTGAAGCATCTCACATGTGTCTAGTTTTCTTTTTTTATACAGTGCTTAATCATGAGGTGACCAACCTGCTGCCTTGATAAAATTTTCTCAGAACATATTTCCAAACACGCAATGAAGTCAATACCAACTTTTATTAGAGCACTGTTAAAACAAGTACAAATTGAGAAAAGCTGTCACTGGCCCAATTACTGGTCAAAGAATGACATTAGTGCTTAGAACACCAAGGTTTTCATGGCATCTTTGACACAGATTTTTTTTGTTGTTAGTGTAATAGAAACCTGTAATCACAGTGAAGTAAATGGAAGACAGAGCTATGCAGCACATTGACAATTAGGGTTTTGAGCACATCTTAGCATTTTTATATATGTATATGCATGTGTGTATTACTGTAACTTTTTCTGAAAGTAAAAGTTTCAACATAAATTTGGCATAGAAATTTCTAGGAGGCATATTTGACTACAGCTGCAATTGATATTGAAAAAAAAACAAAGAAAGAAGAAATAGTGCTCTATTCTGGTCACTTCAACATTGGTGTTTTGTACTTTGCTGTTACTAAGGCCAAAAAGGTAGCTATCATGCTAGAAGTTTCTCTATGAAGTGTTTTCTATACTAAATGAATCACAGTAACACCCTTTTAGATCAGCCTAGAAACATGCATCTTTTTGCTTTTTCTGTCCATTTCATGAGTGGCAGACACTAATTTCTTCAAATTATTAGTTAAATAGTGCCATAGAGAGTGAAAGCAAGCATCACTTCTAGTAACTCATATTAATTCCTACCAATGCAATCGCTGTCTGTAAAGCCAAAGATTCCTTTCACTTGGTTAAATGTAACATGCTTCTGAACTTTGACAATGTTTTTGTAGAATCCACTACTTGTCCTGTGAGAAAGAAAGTGGAAAAAGAAAATAAGACAAGCAGAAAAGTGCTCCAAAAGCTAAGAATGTCAAAAAACTTGCAGGATTAAATGTCACCATTTCAGAGGTTTTGTGGCTATTGAGATGATAATTAGAGAATTATTTACAAACAAGGATGTTATGTCTTGAAAGTTTGATTTATTCCCCCTCCTCCAAATATTTTTTTTTGGTCACAATTAGCTGTCTAAACCCAGAAATACTTTGATTTGGAAATGGTGCCAAAGTGCCTCAGGGAACCTGAAGCTTTCTTATCCTTATGCTTCTCTGGGAAATCAGGCAACCTGAATGGATCAGGTGTTGTTGGTTGGTTACTTGGTATCCCCAGAGTGTATCCCACACAGGACATGGCAGCTCACCAAGGGAAGTAAGTCCTCCAAATTTTAATTTTCTACAGCCTAATTTCCCTGGTTGGACATTTTGTCACCAAATACAGCAGCAGCATTCCCAAATCAAAAACAGCTCAGCAACTTCTTCCTTTTTTATTTCTGCTGAAGAGCTGAGGCAAAAGAAACAGCAGTTCTGCCCTATCCTCATTCAGCCACAGAGCAGATCTGTGTTAATGCAACCTTTTCTAAGGCAGGAAAGGCAGGAGAGTGAAAAGACGAAAAATTGCTTTTCAGGCTTCAAGTTCTGGGAGCTGTACATTATATAGTTTGTCTCTAAAACACATATTCTCTCATCCAAGTCTTGAAGGAAGCTCACCACCCCACACGGAAGCACAAAGACCACAACTTCAATTCTGAATTCTGCCATACAACTACTTCTTTCTGAGAAGGCAGTTCCAATAGCAGTTCTTCACTCAAAGTTCAAATAATAATCTTCCATGCTGTACTATTAAATCATTTGACTACAACATGTTGCTGGAATGCCTTTCATTAATGCAGATAAAGTGTAAACACATCTCAAAGATTTTGATACCTTCTCAGACAAATCAGTCTGAAGGTTTCCCACTGGTTTAGGCATTTTACAATTAAGCTGGTTTAATATATTTTTCATAACTTAAGTAGTGCACGAGTATTTATTCATATGTTATACAGGAGAATGACAATAGTATATATATAAAATGATAGCAGAAAAATTATCATGTTTCTATTTTAAGTGTTGTGAAACTTGTCTTGAAGCTTTCAAATTTAGAAACATTTATTAAAACATTGCTGGCTGTCAAAATTTGAGAGAAAATGCAGATACTTTTTTCTCATTACAGTACCCTAAAGAAATATATACTCACCCCAAATATTCTAAATCAGAAAATATAAAGGTTTTATTGATGTCAAAGCCACATGCAATGATATCTTTTGCATTTTCTTTAGCATACTCATACGCCTTCTCAACTGTCATGTCCTTCCAAAGGTATTTCTCATCATCAGTTAACTGTATAACTAAGGGAACATCAAATACTTCTTGCAGCCACCTAATAAAACAAGAAAGATTTTATCTCAGAGTAAGTTAAAATGAAGTCACACAGCTAAAATATTTCCATAGAATCATAGAATTGGCAGGGTTGGAAGGGACCTCAAAGATCATCTAGTTCCAAACTCCTTGCCATGGGCAGTGACACCTCCCACTAGAGCAGGTTTCTCAGAGCCCCATCCAGCCTGGCCTTAAAGCCTTCTAGGGGTGGGGCTTCTACCACCTCCCTGGGCAACTTGCGCCAGTGTCTCACCGACCTCATGGTGAAGAACTTCTTCCTAACATCAACTATGAATCTACCCACTTCTAGTTTTGCTCCATTCCCCCTAGTCCTACCACTACCTGACATCCTAAAAAGTCCCTCCTCAGCTTTCTTGTAGGCCCCCTCAAGATACTGCAAGGCCACAATAAGGTCTCCTCGGAGTCTTCTCTTCTCCAGACTGAATATCCTCAACTCTTTCAGTCTGTCTTTTTATACATTTAAGCAAAAGTATATATAAACAGCTCTGCAGTTGTGTTTATGTGAACAGAATAAACATTTTATACAGATCATAAGATTATAAGGACAACTTACCTGCAAAAGACGCTCACACTTATTGTTTCCTGTACTGTCACCATTTGCAATGCAAACAGAATTCACAGCGACTTTTAGCTCTTTCGGGCCAATGTCTCTGTGTCCCGCTGCTGCAGGCATCACATTAAAATGATACTGAGTCTCATCACAAATCCATTTTTAAGAAGAATAAAAATTCTAAGGACTGCTACAGCGCTAAGAGCGTAAGAGGGCTTTATGGTGATGCAGGGATTATGATCATTTTAGTGAAAAGGTAAGACTGCATTATTTAAGTTCATTAATATTCACCTCACATAAACAGAACTCCTGGCAATGTATCATTTTGGCAGTTTCATAAGCCACATTCAACATTTCCTTAGGAAAAAATGTTTTGATAAACACAGGTGATAGAAATAACTCACTTTGTGAACATAAATGGGATAAGATGACCGACATGCATTGCCTGAGAGGATGGCCCTCTGCCTGTATAAAGGTAAAAGGACTTCTTATTTTCATAAGCATCAAGGATTTGGTCCATATCTCTAAAGAAAAAACAGAGAAAACATGATGCAACTCTTTAGGAAGAAACATTCACAGCAAAAAGCTATTTAAAACTTGAGTGCTTTTAAGGCCAAATGTATTTATAAATAAAGTAGTTTGTTAAGTGTCCTAGAAACAAAAAGGCTTTTTTGGCTCTTTTTTTTTTAAAAAAAATTTAAGAATAGTATTGTCTTCTTTAGTCCCCCTGAAAAATAAAAATCAAAGAAAAATTAAATTAAATTAAAATTTAAAATTTAAGTAAAAAATGTGCAACTTCTAAATTTACTTAGTTGGATGAAAAAAAAATAATTCTATGGCCTAGTAAAACAGAGCTGGGAATCATTTCCCAAATAGGCTCAAACTACCAACTTGGAATGGTCTCTGGTAGAGGTTACGCTATGAATTGTGCTCAGGCACTGACCTGAAAAGTGCCAGCTGCCATAGCCCAAAAGCCCATGCATGCTAACAATTAAACAGCATAGATAACTGGCAGCCTGGCGCTTAAGACTATTCCCTGAGCCTTTTTTATGTAACAATACAGATGCATAGCTCCACAGCCCATGTGGAGCCTTACTGAAATCAGAAGTGACAACATATGAGCCCTGGAGTTCTCTGCTAGCCCAATGTCTTTGTCTGGTTGCTAATATAGAGTCAAAATGGAACCTGCACAAAGCAAAGATTCTGTGCACATTTCTTCAATTTGTTATTAGTAAAGGACATATCAGAAATCTATGCAACCAAGGGTTTCAAATGTTGCCAGGGGAAATCTGCAGTAGTTGCTAATTTCAAATGACATAGTTGATTTAGCTTGATCTAAAAGAACGTGATCTTTTGCTAGTCATAGGTTTCTCCCACTAATGCTCACAGAAAGCCTACCTGAGAGGATCTTTTTGAATTTTAAAACAAGAAAAACTCACCTGTGAGAAAAAAAGATTCCTCTACGTAGAAAGCGGTGAGGTTTTTGCCCAGTAGCTCTTTCTATTCGATTGATCAGATCAGTGTCAATTTTACTGCTGCCAAACCGAACTACAATCATAAAACGCAAAAAGAAAAATAACAACAATAAATAAATATAGCAGAACCAAATCCAGATTTTGGATTACCAAGAACATACCAAAGCAGGATAGATTACAAAGGACATCTCCTTCTTCAAGTCTCAGGTAAAATGGCTAGATTTTCCTGATTCTTGCTAGAAGTCGCAGCAGACATCTCCAGTACTAACTCTATGTTAGAAGGCCCAGTCTGTTCCCAACATCTAATATTGCTCCATTCATGACTGATTATAATTGCAGTCTCTTTACAGCACAAGTATTGATATTAGAACAACAAACATGCCAAAAATCCCATATTTCAGTCAATAACTTGGCCTCTGTAAGCCATAGGATAAAAATGGGTTTGAAGCTCTGAATGTTTCTCTCTTGATGTCTAGATGTTCTGCTCTCAGATCACAGTTTTTCACTTTCCAACCCCAAATCCTGTTCTGCAAACTTCATTCTTCTTTTACATGGACATGATTCCAGACATTATAGACACTGCTCCCCTCAAGAGGCTTGAGAAGGTAATGCATAATACTCTTCGTAGCAATCGAGTAAGACTTATCACTTGGTGGTTTAGGAAATGAGCTGATTAATACAGCAACATTTTCAGATACAGTCATTTAATTAAAAAAAGATTTTGATAGAGTGACATAGCAGTATTTTTTCCTATTCCAAATGAAACTGAAGAGGGGAAGTCTTATTTCTTCAATAAGGTTTCCTACACTCCAGTCCCAATTCTTGGATCCTAACAAGCAGGTCAATGCTCCAGGATTTGGACTTGATTGAAATATCTAGATAAGAATCTATTCTTTGCTACTAATTTGCTTTACTCAGGAATAGAACAACTTGCAACAGTAATTACTGGTAATGCCAGAGTATTCAAGAGAACATAACAGAGACTCTTGATGTAAAGGTACTTTTTATATGTACAAAATATCCCTTAGTTTAAACCCATCACCCCTTGTCCTGTTGTAACAAGCCCTGCTAAAAAAGACTGTCTCCATCTTTCTTATAAGCCGCCTTCATTGAAAGGCTGCAATAAGGTCTCCCTGGAGCCATCTCTTCTCCAGGCTGAATAACCCCAGCTCTCTCAGCCTTTCCTCATGGGAAAGATGTTCCAGCCTTCCGATCGTTTTTGTGGCCCTCCTCTAGACCCCTTCCAACAGGTCCATGTCTTTCCTGTGCTGAGGACTCCAGAGCTGCACATGGTACTCCAGGTGGGGACCGGAGTGGAGCAGAGGAGCAGAATCGCCTCCGTTGACTTGCTGGCCACACTTCTTTTCATGCAGTCCAGGATATAGTTGGCCTCCTTGGCTGCAAGCGCATGTTGCCCAGTCATCCACCAGTCCCCCCAAGTCCTTCTCTGCAGGGCTGCTCTCAATGCCTTCATCCCCCAGCCTGTATTGATACCAGGGATTGACCCAACCCAGGTGCAGGACCTTGCACTTGGCCTTGTTGAACCTCATGAGGTTCACATAGGCCCACTTTCAAGGCTGTCCAAGTCCCTCTGAATGGCATCCTGTCACTCAGGCTTGTCAACTACACCACTCAGCTGGGTGTCTGCAGCATTACCCAATGGGAAACAAGTTCCTGCTTACAATTGCTCATTGAGTCCAGGTGAATCAAGCAAGATGTCACACAAGGGAAGCACTGGGCCCATCCACTGACTCATTAAAATAATTGTCACTAAAAGACAAATGCTGGTACGTGATTCAGCAACCATCACTTTAATCCGTATGTTTTCCGAGCATTATTGCATCTGCTTGTCCTAAGCAAACCTTAATTACCAAGTGAATTTCTTCCTAGCAAATAAAACGTGTTACAAAATGGCAAAGTAATTATAATCTGGATGAATGCTGAAGAGATCAAATGAACATGAAAATGTTTGATTCAGCAAAACAATAGCAACTGGTAAGAGACTAATCTTACAGAAACAGAAAACATCAGAATGTCCCAGTTTAATTGGGGTTAGCCACTCTAGAAATATTTATATACCACCACAGAAAGTGATTAAAAGATCTCTGATATATAGAACACTTCACTGGAAATGCCTAAGTATCTTTAGTAAACAGTAACAGCCTGCACAACTCCCTTTTCTTTGCCCACCTTCATCTTTCCTGTTAAAACATTGGCTAATTCTTTCCCTACCTATTTCCCCTTAGTCTTCTTATGAGGGTGTTCAAAACATCTTAGGCTCTTACCCACTAAGAGTCTGTCTTCCTAAACAGCTTCTGACAAGGACACAGTCTCCACTCCCTAACAATCTTTTAAAAAAAATTCCTAGCACGCTTTTGATCCCCAGCGTTCTAGTTTTTACCCAAAACCAGCTTTCCACTCACTGTACATAAGAAGTTCTGAGAGCTGCCGTTTTCAAAAGCATATTTGCATTTGCCGAAAATGCATTGTGTACTTTTCCTCTTTGCCATTGTCATCTCACATTTGCATACAGAAAACTAATAACCTAGTATCTGTTACACAGTAACTCTACTGACCAGGCTGGTCTCAATAATCTTTAAACAGTCATGATGACTGGGAGAGGTTCCTGGAGGCTGGAAGAAGGCAAATTCCACTCCTGCCTTGAAAAATGGCAAGAAGATGATGGAACTGTGCAACTACAGACTGGCCAGCCTCACCTCAATCTCTGGGCACGTGATGGAGCACATAACCCTGGAAATCATTTCCAAACATTATTGAAGACATCAAGGTGACTGGGAGTAGTCAGCATGGATTTATGAATGGGAAATCACACCAGACCAACTTACTAGCCTTCTCTGATGGTATCACTAGCATAGTAGACGAGGCAAGAACAGGAGATACTGTTTATCTCGGCCTTAGTAAGGCTTTCCCATCTCATTCTCATACATAAGTGATAAAGTCTGTACCGGATAAATGGACAATAAGGTGAACTGAAAACTAGTTGAATTGCCAAGCTCAAAGGGTTGTGACCAGCAGCACCAAGTTCAGCTGGAGCCCAACATTATTTGTGTACACCTGGGGGGTGATACTAAGGCCAATACTATTTAATGTCCTGATTAATGATGTGGATGATGGGGCAGAGTACATCCTCAGCAAGTTCACAGACGAAACAGTACTGGGAGGGGTAGCTGATACAACAGATGGTCGTGTTGCCATTCGGAAGGACCTCAGCACATGGAGAAATGGGCTGACAAGCATCTCATGAAGTTTAACAAATGAGAATGCAAAGTCCTGAATTTGAGAAGGAGTAACTCCATATACTGGTACAGGCAAGGGGTCACCTGTCTGGAAAGCAGCTTGGTGGAGAAAGACCTTGGGGTCCTGGTAGACAAGAAATTGAACACAAACCAGCTTCTGAAGCACTGGAAGGTCCAAGGCCTTAAGGGCTGCATTAAGAACGGTGCTGAGAGAATATCCACGGAGATGATACTTCCCCTCAGCACTGATGAGACACCTGGAGCACTGGGTTCAGCTCTGGGCTCCAGCCCAAGTGAAACCAGCAAGAGGCCATGAAGACAGAGGGCTTCGAGCATCTGTCATGTAAGGAGAGGTTGAGAGAGTTGGGATGGTTGAGCTTGGGGAAGAGAAGGCTCAGGACGGACCTTATCAACGTGCATAAATATGCAACTAGGGGAGGTGAGAAGGAGTAAAGAAGACAGCACCAGATTTTTCTCAGCGATGCCCAGTGAAAGTACAAGAAGCACAAGAGGCACAATTTAAATAAAGGGAATTCCATTTAAACATATGAAAAACCATCATATTGTACACATGGTGAAATGCTGGATCAAGTTGAGATCTCCATCCATGAAGATAATAAAAATCCTACTGGACAAGGTTCTGAGCTACCTGCTCTAGTTGACTCTTCTTTGAGGAGGGGGATTGACTAGATGATCTGCAAAAATCCCCACTGATTTCAACCATTTTGTATCACTTCAATTATTCAGCTCACTGCATTATTAGTAAAGTTAGCATTAAAACGTTCTTTCTCACTCATCACTACTCTTTACTCATGCTCAAACAAAGAAACAAATACATCTAGGCATGCTTATGTCTAGTACTTAGCTAACATAATCTTGCTTCACAGAATATCTTCAGGCTGTTTTGTTGTGTAATTGTGCACTTCAGTGCATGTCTAGGACCACCATTTCAGAATAACATCCCTTTCAATTACATAGTGCTTTTAGCACTTTCATTTCTTCTATGTTTGAGTAAACACAAGCACACCAACAACTTTCCCTAGTACCACTAGTAAATAAACAGATTATAGTTGGCACAAAAATTTCCTTTACACTAAGAGCTATCAGATGTCAAGTTCTTGGACAATACTTTTCATTACTATTTTTAAAAGAAGGGAGAAGAAGAGGATAACAAGCAGTAACTGTTTTACCTCCTGAAGTGTCTAGGCTAGCACTCTTCTAGGAAAAAATTCCAACACATCATTTAGAACAAGTAAAATAACTCATCCACCAATTTCCCCAATCTGCTAGTAGTGTAAATAAGTAAGAATCCCTTAGGCTAACCCACCACTCTAGGGTAGATCCAAAGGTCATACATACACACATACACAAACAGCTACTGAAAAAAAGGGCATTGCTGTCAGGTTTTAACATGGCTTTAGAGAATTGATTTATAGTGAAGTCATGGTAGTCATTCTCAGAAAGACCTTGAGATTGTGCCAAGACAAGTGTTTGACTCTTCCCACTTTTCTTCGAGACTTAGAACAACCCCATCAAGAAAACCAAAAAACCTTCTTCATACTTTCTACACAAGTAACAAGACAGATCTTGTCCACTTTTGCTTTCTAAAAACTCTCTTTTTCC
>WEIS01047388.1:354-20155 GCA_013389965.1 Todus mexicanus
GATGAATACATATAAAAATGCATGATGGTGGAAATCTTAGGTCTGATATTTAGATTAACACAGTCTTAATCTTGGTTTCTAATATCTGGACTAATTTTTGTAACCCTGTGTTAGCATTAACAGAAGTTCCTTAGCCCAAGGCAATGTTTCATTTAAAACTACAGAAGTAAATTAACTAAAGCAATGGAGGATTTTCTAAACTCTGCAAAAAACAGAAACAACGTATTGTATCCTCCATGGAGGAAAGACAGTATAATAACAACCTCATGTAACTAGCTGGAAGGATTTGGGGAGATTTCTAGAGATAATCAGTTTAATTCTAAATATTATGATAAAATCCTTGTTGCCTTGGCAAATCCTAAGAAATGGGCTTTATGCAGGTGACCTACTTGGAGTTGGTGGAAATAGATTTACACAGTGTGAGTCTCTGCATAGTTTGAGCTGTTACTGGAGCCATGGCTCAAATGGGAGAAAACAGGTTGTATTTACCTGACTTCAGTGCAGTTAGGATGCTAGACAGATGTAGTTGTTATCAAATTAGTAATTTATATTATAACTGTATTGGATCTAGTACAATTACTCTTAAAGTCACAAATAAATCATATAGATTAACAGAGTTGTACTGTATGGTATGCTAAAGCCAAGTGTTGCCATCAAGAACAATTAATAATTAAAGCTTCCAAACTGTGATAGCTATGAGCATGTTCTTAGAGAGTTGTTAGAGAGTTGTATGATCATTATAGTTTTACAAGAGGTATGAAAACAGACTGTTGATGATTTTTAATAAGGAAATCAATATGTAATAATACCACCTTACTCTTGTCATTATATGGAATAAAGACGTTTATGTTCAAAACTGATCCACTCTGACACAAATTGTTCTCCCACTTAACAGAATTGTCTGGAGGTTTTTTTAAAAAATACACCATATAAAGGTTCAGGAGACCTCAGGTTTGTTTGCTAAATTTTTTCACATAACACTTGTAATCCATGGAATTAATAGTTTAAGTGGATTGGGAATCTGTCTGTGATTTGTACAGGGTAAATCTTACTGAAATAATCTCATAATGTGGAGACAGGGAAACGAATTGGAATGCAGGATGTTATATTTGCTAGGTCTATGAATAAAAGATAATGAAGTTTTCCCACGTTTTTATAACGGAACAGATTTGACGTTATTTATTCCTTCACTTAACTAGAGTGGGTTTGTTGTTTCAATTTATTGCTTAATTTGATATGAATTGTTTTATTTTACTGAATCACTATAGATAGCAAAAATCCCCATTTCAATTTCCAAAGGCTTGAATAAAACATTTTACTGGCATTCTTAATTATTTTTTAACTGTACTGAGCTAAATCACTTTTCTCAAGCTTTATCTTATTATTCTTTTGGAAAGACAAAACTAAGTTCACAAGGTATCTTGTCTAACTCCTATTTCACTTGTCTAGACCCAGGAATATCATTACCAGATGTGTGCAAATAAAACAGTGTTCTCTTCTTTTGAAGATTGTTAATAATAATCTATCACCAAATAAACTGGTAGACGGTCAGCATGGAAGGGAGTCTAATTGCATTTGCTGGAAAGGGGAGGGTGAAAAAATCTTGGCAACTTGAAACTATCTTTGGGAGTGTTGAAAATAGTTCATGAATAGCCTGAAAATTGGCAGTGTTAGATTTTTATAGGGACAGTTTAATTAGCTTTGCTAGTTTGTGTTGGTTTCTATGTACCAGGGAAATTTTAATCCAGTTTTTAAAGGCTTGTTTCAGATCAGTAACCCTCTTTCAAATTTGTATTAGCCTTACGTATTGTGTGAAAGTTTTATCCAAGTCCCTAAAAACCCCCACAAAATGGTAATACTTCTTCAATCAGAATACTTTAGACCATCTTTTTAAATTGTAATTTTCAATGAGAGTACTCTACGTTTAACCCAGAGCTAGCTAAAACAAGGATCTGGTTTACTTACAGTTGTAGAGGAAGGAGAATTAATAACATATTGGAATTAAAAAACCCAAGATGTTTGTGTAGTTCAAATTATCTGTATCCTTGCAGACATTTTGGCAAGACATTCTGATTCACCAATTCAGTTGTATGTTTAAGTAATTTAAAATATTTTATAAAAAGTCCGTAACTGACTTAACAACTAGCAGAAGCGTCACTGAGTTGATTGCTCAATGTTACTAAACCTCTGTGCATTTTATAGGCAATAGCTAACAGAAATTTGAACCTGTACAATGAATATTTACAGACTTCATCCACATAATTTTTTGAATGTGGAGAAAGCACTACTTTGTTTCACTTTCTCTTTGTAAAATGTATTTTCCACAGTTTATAAATGCCTGTTTCACATTTTTGGATCCTGACATTTCAGAAGTGTTATATGGTTCTTATTGCCTTTATATCTGGAGAAGCATGTTTTTAAAAAATAAGTGTGATTGAAGGATAGGATAATATAACAAATGATAAGACAGTCCTACAGCCTAGAAAAAACTCGATAGGATGGAAAGAAGGGACCCAATTATCATCTATAAATACTTTCAGAGTAACTTTGTAGATGAAGAAAGCAATTATTCCCAGTCTGGGAAGATACCATGAGAAAGAATGATGGCCCAAAGCTGTTAGAAGCGATTTTTAACAATGGGCTACAGTTGTCAGCTGATGAAGACGGTAAATCTGCTGAAGTCAAACTGAGGAGCTCTTGGTAGGTGCAGTGACTGGAACCAGTTATTCCCAGTTTGCCGATTCTGTCAGTTTTGTGGCAAAGTCTTAGCTCGCTTATTTGAGAGTGAGGTTTTGCCTGGTTTAAATAGAAACAGCTGAGTGAGTATCTGATGTCTTTCTCCCACACTTCTTACAACCCACTGCCTTCCCCCTGCGATTAGTCTTGGTGGTCTCTAGTTTTTTCTTAATCTTCCTATATTCACTCTTAACTACCAAGCCGCTTCAGTCTGGCCCAGTTTGACTCCAGGCTATAACTGACGTCAGTGTGGGCTTCATCAGCAAGATGGGAATGAACCTCACCTCACTCAGGGAAATGAGAAAATTAGGTCAAAGTGAAGCAAATTAAACTCAGATCTATAGGCCACTCACAGTTTTCTTATAGAGTGTTGCCATATTTACACATAAAACACCTTCCTGAGGAGGACTCCACAGAGGACAATATGCCTAGACCACATGCCATGACAAAGCCTGAAAGCAGCAGTCACAGGGATGTGATGGAGTACCTGCCAGGCTCGGCAGAGTTCAACTAAATAAGTGACTATGTGTTGATTAAGGAAGTTAGAGCACATCACCAACAGTTAAGAGCACATCACCTAAAGCAGTGGCACATGTCCACTTCGCTTTTCACTCCTGAAAGCTGTTGTCTTACTGATGCATGCCGTGTAGCCATGGGTGGCTGGACAGGAGGTGTGGGGGACTGCCATGCCTTGTGGTGGGGCAGGCAGCACTGAGCCTGTCATTGGCAGATGGTTCCACGTTAGCCATGGTGAGCAGGAACACTGTTGGAGGAGATGGGAGCAATGAAGGCTGGTATTTGGAGGAGAAGGGGAAGAGAAATGAAGTTATTGGATATTTGGAGGAGGAAGGGAAAAGTCATTATGTAAGGATGTTTAAGGTACACAGAGAGCTGATCTGATGCTCACCAGGCTAGTTCCTGATGTAATCAAATCAGGCAAAATAGAAGAAACTCATTCTCAAATCAAAGATGCAGTGGTATTCTTCCTGCAGTGTCTGGCACTACAAATTCTTGCCAAGAAAGTTGCCACCTGTTGAATTACCAAGACGTTCTGAAGTGCCTTGATCCTTTCTACACGTCTTCCCTCCTCTTCTACAATCAGCTGTGCTTACTCAGCCACATAGGAAGATCACAGCCTAAACAGTTTGGAGTATGTGTTATTTTGCAGAGATGCAGAAGCATAAAGCGAGTTCATGCAGGGAGGAGAAACCTGGGCAAAAAAAGTGTGAGGTTTGCAGATGGATTCCCAGAACACCAAAAATAATTAGTGGGATGATGTGCACTGAAGAGCTATAGCTATGTGTGTTGTTTTATATTATTTTTTGCTACATAAATACAGTTTAATCAGTCAAATGGCATATGGTGAATAAAGGTAAGAGACAAAGTTACTCCTGCCATCTGCTCCTCCAGAGATCACTGCCAGCATATTACAAGTGCTTTTCTGAGAGACTCTCATACAGCTTCAAATATCAGGCTTTCAGTTTCTTAAAGAATTATGTTCTGATTTATAAGCTTGTAGGCTGTTTTCTAATAAAATTTTAAAAAAAGTGGGAGTTTAAAGATTTATGGAATGAGTGGATGAAAAAGCTACAAGTTGCTTTATCTTTATCAAATCCTTCAATGCATTCAGCTATTTAATCTCATATGAATTTCATCTCTAAAACATTACCCATAGTTTTGTATTCAAAAATGTGGAAATGGTAGGAGGAACAGAACCACTCTCATCTGTTCAACTGCTCTCAGAAACAAAATGACTAAACTTAATTACTGAATTTGACTAGAATAGCAGAGAAGTTGCTTTTATTTTGAAAGTCAAATACTCATCATAGAGTGTGTTTTTGGTAGAATTAATTGAAGAGATAATTTGTAAATCCTTCTGACTGCTATGCAGTCCATTTTAAGGCTATTAGATAAAGAAAGAAAAAAAAAGAGGGTTTCAAAGGGTATTGTCATTTTCGCATTCTGCTAGAAATGCTGTAAACTTATCCTCCCAGCTTTACTTGAATTTTCTGCACTCCTGCAGTGTCTTAAACTTCACTTGAGCTCTAGCTCTTGTGTGGCCCTTCGTCGGCTGGTGTGCTGTTTACAGGAGGAGTATTTCATTTCGGTAAGACATCTGGAGGACTGCATAGTTCATTTCCCTTTGGTAAACTGCCTAAGTTATGGAAGCAGGTGTATTTCCACTAGGATGAATGGATAGTTTAGTGATGATGATCAGGGACTTGAAGCTCATTGGTTTTTTGGTTCTCATCGGCCTGTTCTTGTAGTGGCTCTCATTGTAACAGGATGAGAATTTAAAAGGCAGGATTTTTAGGAGTGAAATGCTTCTTTCCTAATTTTTGAAGTCAGAAGAATAGTGCTTGCAGGGCAGAATTACCTGACTATGACGTTGAAGTGAGGAAAAAGGTAACCAGCAGTGTTTTCTATATTTTTATCCCTCAGAGTGATGTGAGAAGTAAGAGCACCAAAACAAAAAGAGGTGGAAAAGAAAGCTTTTCTTGTCATACTTATTCCAAGGGACACACACCCTGGCTTTATACCAAAGTGCGCGTCCCCAAAAGGAAGGAAAATCCCTAGAAGATGCATTTTCAATAAGTTTTCTGTTGTTGCTGTTGAAAAATTGTTATTTGAGCTTGTGACAGTTTGGCATCAGGAAGGGACTGTGGCAGGTTTACACCTGCCATGTGGCAGCATGCTCGATTACATGACAGGACACCCCTCAGCTCTGTCTCAACCCAAAACCACAGCTATGTGTGAGGCAGAGCTTGCTGGGTGCCAGATGATGGTCGTCATCTGAGAATGTGTAAAATTAAGACACACTTTGACAGTTTTTACCATTTTAGTGATTTTTTTTTACTTTCTGTCACATTAACAGTACCTCAGGACAAAGCATAGTCATCTTTATTACTACTGCTAACAGAAAATGCTGTGAAAACACGGCATTTTTCCTATATCAGGTAGGTAGGGCCCATTATAGTGCCTAGTAAAATAAGAGGGGGTTGTTCTCTCTTTCTCTCTCTTTTTCCCTCTCTACCTCCCCCACTCCTTCCTTCTCTCCCTCCCTCTCTCCTGCCCCTTAATTTCTTGCTGTTTTTTCCCTTTAACTTCAGGGGGTTTTGAACAGCCCTGTAAGGAGAAGAAATACGCTTTAAGGAGAAATGCACATAGGTCTCCAGAGCACAATAGGAGTATAAAGTCTGTCTCAGAGGCTTAATTAGGTTTGCAATTAATTAATATTTGCAAACCACTTTGAGAATCTGGGTGCAAATTATTATTATTATTTTCGTGATGTCACTGCTGAGACAGATGAACAGGAAGTAGAAACAAAAGGATAATCAGTAAATTCATGAAGAGTGTCCATTGCCGCATTAGGATCATTAACAACTGCTTCTTTTTATGTACAATTTTTACCCAATGTTAGTTTTACCACTCGCCAGTGAAGGGAAAAACACAAGAGCTCAACATTTATGAAGCCTTACCAACTAATGAGACAGAAAATACAATAACAAGTGAGAGGTGGAGGAAAAAAAAGTTCTTTTTTTCGTTGATTTTCAATATCAGGTGGGGAACAGGGAAGAGTCATTTGTATGACTAGTATGTAATTTCATAACTTTTTATTATTATTATTTGTTTACACCTAGTAAAATCCAAAATGCTGTCCCCACACAATATCCTAATTTTGTGAAACGATTTTGTTTTAATACATAGGAGCATAAAGGCTTTAGATAGTCCCCAACTGATTTTCACTGTCTGATAATAATATATTGGACAAAATAGCATTGCTATTTGTGTGGGAGTTAATGCTTTTGAAAACAGCTAATACACTTAACTACAGTGTATTAACAGTGGGCGTTCTGCTTATTTTATTGCAAGCTTTAGCACTGTGCAATTTTCTTGCAGCATGTTAACAATAATCCACTTCATGCTGGTTCTTAAGTATTTATTGAGCATTACAGTAAAAAAGTTATGGGGAAAAATGGATATAAAAAAACCCCAAAACAAATTACATATTGGTATGGCATGGTGTCCATAAAGGATAACAGCAATGAGGAGGTTCAGCACAGTTGTTTTTAAGATTAGTAGAGACTATTCCAAAGAAGTACTACATACCTTTTCATACAAAGAATGCTCCAACTAAGAAATGAAGTCCACAAATTCACACCGAAGGTTTCATTGCAATCCCTGGCTGGTACCAAGCCAAACATCTTGGAGAAAGCCATAAAAAATCCTAGGAAAGCAGAAGAGACCATAGCAATCACTAACACACAGGTCTGCACTGACTCACTCACATGGTACAGTGCCTCTCGGGGTCCTGTGGACTGGGTCCACCTGCTTAACAATATGGAGGATGAGGGATCATGGCACCATATGAAGGGAGAGATCTTCATGGACTACTGAGATTGTAGGTGTCTTTGTGTAGTTATGTATTCATGTAGTTAAGTAGCAAGTATTTGTGCTTGCATGTGCCAGTGGGGTTGGTCCTAATACACTCTGGGATGAAGCTGGTTGCCAGGACGTTCACGTAAAGGGATGATAATGGCCACAGCAATATCTAAAATGGCCTTCTTAAATAATTGGTTTGAAAAATATGTTTTTAAGAAGCTAATACTCTTATGAGTTCCAGGAAGGAGTGAATCTTTACAGTTGGAAGAAGCTCTGCATAGAGCTTTTGAATGCAAAATTACACAGCTTGGCTATAATTTCAGAAGTGTGCACCAGGAGTAGTGAGAAGCAGTACCACAAAGGGTGCCCTCTATATACAGTCTCCCAGTTTGCATAGCAGCCATTCATACAAAAGATGCTCTACAAGAAGACTTAAGTGCAAATGAGCAATTCTGCATAAAACCACATAAGCATGGTAAGGCAACAGGGAAGCAATGTCCAGAAGGCAAGTGTCACACAGAACAGCTAAATGTAAGGAAACTTAGGAAGTGCTTGTTTCATTTTGAATAATACTATAGAGTCTAGATACATGGGGGCGGTGCTCTGCATACGAAGACCTTGTGTTATTACCTCTGGATATTCAAGGGGAATCCATCCAACTCCTAGGATAGATTCACATAAATGAAGGGTGTAGAGTAAGTAGGTTATGTTTTAATGGCACATTTGGTAGCACAGGTCTGTTAAGTTGAACATTCTACAGCCATCTGCCATAATTTGAGTTTCTGAAACAACTGAATTCCTTAGGAAAGCCATAATAATTTATCTGTAGACTTGACTGATCATCAGTGTGTTTGTTTGTGCAGTTATTCAAATCATCAGGCATTCCTTTTATTTTTGGGGGTTTAAAACAGGACTGTAAAACATCTCTCTCTAAGTTTCTTATCCACAGATATTTTTTTTTCTGTTTCAGTAGGCTGGAATTTTCTGTGCAGCATCTTCGGGCATTATTATTGGCCAGGGCNAGTAAAAGCCTTTTTACCAGTCCAAATCCTCGTAAAGAAAACCTCACAAAATATGATCCTTAGAGAGAGAACTGCACAAATGCAGAGAGAAATCATTATCAGATGCAGTATTACATTGCTTCCTGCTGCATTCTTTGGGCTCTTTCAACGTGTTAAGTAACTTTTGAAAAAAGCAATACTTTCATTGGTCTCCACGTGAGCATGTGTGGAGTGATTTATGCAACCTCGAGTCTAGCCTCTCAATGTATCTCACTTTGAAATGAGGGCCCAAGTCTACAGTCCCATGGGCCCGTCCCTTAAGATATCTTGAGGTACCATACCTATTTAAAATATTACTTGAACATGTATGACATATTTAAACATACGTTTCATTTAATCTGCCTTCAAAGAGTACTTAAGTAACGCGATAGATATAAGCAAACTTGTTTTCTGGATGATTGTTATATGCTTTAAGTGCAAGTTTGTTTTAATCTCATCTTTTTCCTGGTCCAAATTAAGGCTGACATTTGAAAGGTTTATGAAAATATATAATGTTTATATGGTAATTATCTATTGCTATCAACATTTCAAGTCACCTTCCAGACAAAAGAAATAGTAGGTGCTGAACAATCTGCTGGCTACAGAAGTGTCCAGAAGTGTTATTAGCTATAGCTGTTACAGATAGAGAAATCATCTGTATCTTCGTAATAATAATTGTCACAGATCAAGATCTGTTGCTTTTTGTTCATGGCTTTGAGAAGAATTATAACTTTATCTTTTATAAAAATGTTATATTAGTGAAGTGAAAGTGGAAATTTATGCAAAAATGGTTAGTAATGATTCAGTCACAATTCATGTTATTCACGCTCATTCATACTGCCTTTTGTTCAGTCTCTCAATGCTTAGAACAACACAATCACACTTTTTATTTTAAACTTCATAAAATATCTATTTTCTGAAATTGCAAATGATCCTTTTCTAAACATAAGCATTCCATGTTGTAATCCCTTGATTTGATTTTAATGTGAACAATGCCATTCACTGGCTCCAAGCATGTAACTGAAGATTTAATGTTTTAACAATGAATATATTCTGTTTAATACTTTAAAAGATATTGAATTATATACAGTTATTTATTAAGTGGAGAACTAATTAAAATGTCACTGTTAAAGCCATGTGTCTCTGGAATTTAAATAGAAACATGAAGAATCCCAAGAGACTGTTACCGAAGGAGTCAGAGTATAAAAGCAATGAGTAATATAATCTAAAAAGAAACAGATTTAGGACTTCTGCCGAGAAAGCAACAGATTCCTGTAAACTATCTTTTGCTTTAACTAAGCAAATTGCTTACATTGGCACAATTTAGACAGAAAGGGGCCGGTGACTTCTGTTTTTTCCCCAGTGTAGTGGGGTTGGAACATTCTGCTGGGGAATGAGAAGTGTAGGTTTGAACCATGGCAGGCTAGAGAAGGAATTAAACCAGGAATTAATCCCAGTTATGCTATATTTTGACCCTATGACAGTATTTAGAGAGTAGGCACTTCTCTTGTTTTGTTGTGAGAGGAGGAACAAGTTAGGGTGGATTTGGGGCTTTGAAACCGTATCTGACATAAGTGCTGCCTTGCAGGCCTTAAAAAAAGATACCTAAACTGCTAAAGGAGAAGAATTTGAGGCACACCCATCCCTTAGTGTTTCTCTTGGCTAGTTTCAACAGCTCCCAGCTCAGCTTTATTGTCTGCTCTGAATTCCTTTCTGAGGCATCTGATTCTCCCATGGGCAGGGACCTCAGGCACCTAACCCAATCTTGAGTGGCTTGGTCTGGGTGCCAGGAATTTAGGATGAGAAGTAGTGACCCTCAGTATCACTGGACCCAAACTGCTTCACACAACATTTAATGCCAAACACGTTAAGCTCCTGCTGCTGCAGAAAACCTCCCCAGTCATTCCATAATAAACTGTTCACAAGCTGTATGTGACACTGTGTATATCATAAGAAGCAGAACAGGCAAGAGAGGTGTTAGCCCATCCATTAAAAGTGAACTTTGTAGATTTGTAGTGCAGTGTTAAAGATCTAAATAAAGTTACAGTAGTCATGCCTGAAAAAAGATGTGATGTGCAGATTACAAACTGTGGGCACTAATTGATGTAAAGCAATTTTACCGAATACTGCTTTCACAAACAGACTTAATGGGCGAGAAAAAAGAGGGAAGAATAAAAGCAGATCGCTGTATGGTCTTGATCCTTGTAGACTTTTAACACTAAGCACTGAAAGTGCAGCATTTGTATGAAGAGCTTCACCATCAGGAAGAACAGAAGCAGTTGTAATTGAAATAGCATATGTTTTTACTGCCTGGTTTTATTATTTTTGTTACAGCGTAAGTTATGGCTGATTATCATTGATTGGTTTTGTGTTATTTACATTATAAAACGTTATGACTTTGATTAAATCCATACATGTATTTAAAACAGTTGCCATCATGCAGTTTACTTACAGTGATACAGAGGTTCCTTATGTTTGTGTATTTTTTTGGTTTAGCAAAGGCAATAACTACACTGCTGCTATTATCAATAAAGCCCTTTAGTTATAGGCTCACTAAGCCTTCTCTAAGTGGAGGTGTCTTGGTACCAAAGTACCATACATGTGAGTAAATTCATTGCATGGGCAAAATTCTCAGATATGAACCAGGCTTAAAAATGATGCTAGCAAACTCTCAGAAATATTGAGCTCACATACTAAGTTTTGAATACCTGTAATAGACAAAAAGGTGCTCCCTGTGGTACAGAAGACATAGCCAGGTGTCCCAGAGCTACTCATCTCAATATTTCACATGGTGCCATTGTTCCCTCAATGTTAGGATCAGGCAGGCAGAGCACACTGGGGTGCAAACAAGCTCAGCCTTTGGATTGCTCCCCTTTGTTTCAGTAGCTGCACTGAAATAATCCTCAGCTGTTCCCTTCATGTCTAAATGCCCTTTTGCACCTGGCATTGTACCCAGCAGTGTTGGGAAAATGTAATTTTGGGGGTACTTAGTGTTACAGTTCTTGCATAAACCTCTTTTTATATCCCTATTATTGCTGAGAAAGCCAAACATACTTGTCCCTTTCAGCTTAACAGTGTACCTGAGAACAAAATAAATATACAGGCTGAGTCTCCTTAGATTCTTATCTTTGACTTATTGTGTTCACTGAGTTAGTGGTTTGATATACTGATAGTTAAATTAAAAGATTACTGTCATTACTGGTAATTTACAGCTTCTATGTTTGATCTGTCAGATATTCTTTCAAGTATTAAACACAGTCTGTTAGTTGTACAATTACCTCAAACTTTCTAGGCTGCAAATTCAAAAAAGGGGAGCTGCTATTTTCCTTCCCTCCCAAGCTCTGATGAGATGTGACCTTCTACCCTTATAAAGTTGTTACTCTAAATTCAGATAGCTGGAGGTACTTCAGAAGGTAATCTTACAGGTATGTTTTCTGTCCTTTATGAGAAGTAGTAATTATCGTATTTCTTGGATGTGCATCTACATTACCTCTCAGGCTGCATAATGTGAATGGGAGCTCCACCAGCAAAAATTTAAAAAAAAAAAAAAAAGATTTTGTTAGCAGGCCATGATCTTTAGACATCTATTTTTATGGAGAATTAAACTAGCAGTGTGGTGTTTATTCAGTGGACAACAACTTCTTTTGAAAATACACTGTGCATCTAAAGCTTTGGTTTTTTAACAGAAAGGTTTTTCATCATACTATAATTTTAACAGCAAATGGTATATAGTAAGTAATAAAAGATGCACCAAAGTCTTACTCTGTCTTTTTTTAGTAACCAGTTCAAGTATTTATAGTGGCAACATTGAAAGAAATTAAAACGATATTTTAAAAAACATTTTTAAATCTATGTTATGACTCTCAGATGTGTTTACAAACAGTACTAGCTGAAACGAAAGTGTTTTGAAAGCTCTGTTTATTGCTAGTTTAAATAGCAATGCTGGGCTTTGTGGCAAGGCTTGTTTGGGGTTTTTACAGCTAAGAGTTAACTGGGTGAATTTGAATTATAAAAATGGGGAAACTGTAGGTAGTATATTGATCCAACTGCGCTCACCTCAACACTATTCTAACGCTCATGATGCAGAGAAGTTGCAGGTTTGAGAGTTTTTTAATATCCTTTAGTTCTGTATGGTTTTGAGCATAGTCTAGTTTTCCAGTTACCCTTAATTTCAGGAAAGTTGCTTGTGGTTGGCCAGGATACCAGCCCAATTTGTAGAAAATGACTGACAAAAGGCATTCAAAGGTTCCTAAAACCTTCTGGCTGGTGCCAAGTACAGCAGCTAGAGATGCAGAGAGAGGAGGGGAAACCGAGGCATCTGCCTGGTCACCAGTCACCAGCCTGGGACTGCTGGGGTAGGGAGGCCACAAGCACCAGATGAAAACCCATGTCCATCTGTAGTTGCCAGGCAGCAGACATGGCTCTCACAGAACTATCGCCACTGGAAGAGCATTGATTTAGGGTTCATGGGAGCTGCAGGGGAAGTGTGATATATGGAGGGTTTGCTGTCTGACCATACCAGCTTCTGTAACTTGCCCCAAGTCCTTGATGTACAATGAGTTGCTATGTGAGGCCTAAGAAGAGCACACACGTTGTAGAGGTAGTCAGCTAATATCTTTCCCATTATCAAGTGGTCCATGCAACCATTCAGCAACAGTGCAAAATGTTACTATTCCATTTTGTGGAAGTGGTCATTCGTTAAAGCATTAAAAACAGTGAGCTGGCAAGCGTCTGTTAGGCCTTCATGCAAAAACTTTATGCCTTCATGTTTCTCTTGAGCTAATATTTTTAAGAACTCTTAAAATAACAACAATAAAATTAGTGTAGGGACAGTACTTAAAACAAGAGCCTCATCTCTCTCAAGAGCACTGATTTACAATGCAATGAGGGGATAGGGATGGAAAACATTGTTCAAAATTTGTGTTTAATCAGACTGAGTGCTTTTAATTAGCTGGAGAAGAAGATTGTGACTATTTCTATTTAAGTGTTACTGCTCAGAGAAATGATTTCATCATAAGAAAATGATCGACTCACTTGGCATAAATGAAGAACTCATTATTGGTGTCTTTTAACATACGATGTCTTTTAACATTGCATATTCGAAGTAATAACAGGGAAGATGAGACACCTCATAACTTCAAGCTTTTTTCTTTCTCTTTCTGAATTTTTTTTAAACTTGGGAAATAATTGAAGTGTAATTAGAGAACTTTCCTAAGATCTGGATTTATTTAATTGATTTAAGCATAACTACACAGAAGATTCATTCGCGTTGTGGATGATTTTAAATCATGTGAAGCCATAATTCTTGTTATTTTTAAGCTGGTCATAAAAGAGTATTAGAAATGTAATCAACACAAAACAGAAGTATCAGTGCGGTACTAACATTGTTAAAAATTCAAGTTGAGGATTTTACTGAATTATATTTTGACTTTCAATGAAATGATACTCTACTTTCTACAACAGTACTATTGCAAAATATTTTATAAATCTGCAATTAATATGCAGGTAATGTCACTAGAGACCCTTTATTTAAGTTGTCTGAGAAATAAAAGTTTTATCTAGGACCAAACATTTATTATCAAAATTGCATTTTAGGAGAAGTAAGTCTTTTCAGAATAAAATATGAGATTATCCTAGTGGTGTTCATATTTGTGTTAAAATCAGTACTCTGTCAAAAACATGTAGAAGGGAAACATGTTAGGAGTGTTGTAATTGTAATACTGGGTATCCCTTATAGTACTATTTAAGTTATTACATTTAGAGTATTTCCATATTTCCCTGGACAAATTATTTTCTATGAAACAAAAACATTTATTTTTTCTAACTGAATCACTTGTATGATCCCTTTTACTGCATTAATTTGAGTCAAATCTTTTCCTAACATTATCTAGGGACTTATATTTTCTGCTAAGTAAAAATGCATATTACATAAAGGGGCCTAAGACAAACACATGCGATATTGTGGCAGTGGCTGGCCATGGCCAGAGCCTGTCCCATGGTAAATGCAATGTTGCTTACCTCTTTTTTATTGCCGACCAAATTGTCTTGAATTGCTTTGCATTTCCTACATATGCACTGATAGCATCTGTGGGAAGTAACTTGTTAGCCTTCTGTCTATGCAAAGGTGCTCTCCCCCACCAAAGATATAAAAGGATCCTCTGGCCAGTGGGGATAAGGCTGAGGGAGTAGATTCATGATGGATTTAAGCCTATTTAAATCCCTGGGGTCACTGAAAGAGGTTGGCCCTCCCTCTGCTTTATCCTTCAGCCATTCACTGCTGCCCCTCTCTGTGTCAGCACAGGGCTTGTCAGTTCAGGGAGCTACTTCAGCTGAAAAAAATCACTTTTTTTTTTCTGCAGTCAGATTAATTTTGAGTCCAGCTGCACAGCTGCCCGAGCACTGATGCCAGCACAAACAAGGATGCTGGAGCATGCAATCCCAGACAACAGGGAGGACAGGAATCCTGCTCTCTGTAACAGGAAATAAGGTGAAGTTACTCAAGAAACTGCAGCTTGCATGTGAGATGGAAGTCTTAAATCAAGGCTACAGATGTGTTTTTTCAAATCCATTAAATTGTAGATAACCCTCAATAAGCGAAACTGTATGAAATTTGCCACTTGTTTTTTTTTTTTAATTAAAAACATTTTTTCAATAAACCGGGTGGTTTTGCTGGGAAATGTATATATACACTGATTTCTTTGTTTCCTTTAATGAATTAAGAGGGGTTTTTTTCTCTAGAAGTGTATTAACTTGGTGTTAGGGAAGGATTTCTGTTACTCATTCTCAAATATTTTCAAAAGTGATTGTTCGCACGCTCCTCTCCTTCCCCCTCCCTCACCCATAAGAAAGCTTTATAATTTCATGTTACAACTGGAAATGAGACATAGTGAAATTAATTGACTCTTCTGCCCTATTTGATGACCAGGAACCTGTGATAGTCACGAATCGAACCCAGACCTTTCAGATTTCAGTCCAGATCAGTATGAATACAGCCAGAAACACTAAAGCCAGAACACATCCTTTGAACAGATTACCCCCAGCTGCTTCCAGAAACTATCATGTAAACCTTCTGCAGTGAACTGGTCATGCTTCTCCCTTCTGTTTCAGTTACAGCGGGGCTAGATGTTCCTCTGTTCAGCATTGACCCCAGGAGTTTGTTAGACACTGGCACTCCTGGCCTGTAAACATGCTTCTCATCAGCTTCTCTCACTTGGGAGAATTGTGGTCTGTATTAGAAAAATTAATTAACAATTTGAGAGGACATTTCAAATTTAGATGTTACCCCGAGTGAGGAGGACAAAAATAACTCATTTAATGTCAGACCTTCCATTAATTATATAATTAGCCTCCTGGCACTTGAAAAGATTTTAAAATGGATATAGATTTTAGGTCCAGAAAATTGTGTGACCTTTTCCTGGGTGAAGTGGAGCCTTCTGCTATTGTTTTTTATCCTCTCCTTCTTGGTAGCATGTGAACTGCAAGATGTAGTTTACTAGAGGTGAGAAGGACTGTCTGAGAGTATTGTAATTATGGAAGGTTAAAGGGAAGATGGAGCAACTGGAACAATTAACAGTCACTCAGGCAGGACTTGTGTCTGTTCAGCCTAGTGCAAGAAAATAATTCTATTCTTTACTGCAGCATTGTCTTTTCCCCTTCCCTTCCCTTCCCTTCCCTTCCCTTCCCTTCCCTTACCTCTTGTGTTGGGTTAACTTTGGCTAAGTGCCAGGCACCCACCAAGTNGTGTCTGTTCAGCCTAGTGCAAGAAAATAATTCTATTCTTTACTGCAGCATTGTCTTTTCCCCTTCCCTTCCCTTCCCTTCCCTTCCCTTCCCTCTTGTGGTGGGTTAACTTTGGCTAAGTGCCAGGTACCCACCAAGTTGCTCTATCACTCTTCCCCTCACCACTATACACACCTTCCTCAACACAGCAAAGGGGAAGAGAATAAGATGGAATAAACTCGAGGGTTATGATAAAGGCAGTTTAATAGGAAAATCGGAAAGCAAGGCCGCGTGCGAAGAAGAGCAAAATATATATTTTAATCTCTACTTCCCATAGCAGGCGATGTTCGGCTTCTCCTAGGAAGCAGGGCTCCGATACGCGTAGCAGTTGCTTGGGGGACAAACGTCTTCTGCCCCGGATGCCCCTCGTCCTCCCCTTCTCCTCCAGCGTTTATTCCTGAGCTGACATCAGATGGTACTGAATACCTCTTTGGACAGTTTGGGTCAGCTGTCCTGACTGTGTCCCCTCCCAGGATCTTGTCCATCCCATCCCCCTGGTGCTGTGCCAGCCCTGCTCAGCAGCAGTCACAACACTGGTGCCTTATCAAGCTATGGGGACACTAGCTCCAGCCCAGCCAAATGAAATACACCTCTTACAGCATCCATGGGCTGTAAGACTCAACTCTAGAATTTTTTTCACATTTACCATACAGGAATAGCTTGTCACATGGTATCAAGGTATTATACCTTTTAAATATGAAGTGCTCTGGTCTGTAGCAAAACGTTTTAACCTTCTAAGACATTGTAGCAGGTTGGGGTTTTCTTTTATTTTAAACTGCACCACAGCTGGAGTCTGAGAATATATCTCTGAAATTTTACAAAACTTCTGCAGAATTCAAAACTGATCAGGAGACCTTCTGGACCCACTCTGCAAGGTGTGCTTCACTTATTAGGCTGGAGCGAACTCAAAAAGGGTTTTGTGTGTTGTGGGCCACCATTTCCGGAGTCTGACTTGCAAGGTCAGAGTAAGACATACGCATTTTGGTTAGTAATTAAGCAGTTATTAAGGAGCCTCCTTGAATCATGACCTAATAGTCTAATTTGGGAAGCACTGAGTGACCACACCTTGGCCTCAAAGGTATTTGTGCATTCTTCACGTAGAAATGTCTAATATAATTACTCAAAACCTGAGGCCTCTTAAATGAGAGATTTGCTTGGTAGTTTAAACCCAGACATGCTTGTTAATGACAGCCCATGTATTTGTCAACATTCTTGAAGTACATTTTTGGAAATCTGAAATTTCTTCTTTTGCTAGTTGTTAGTTTAATTGCAGCCTGGAATTCTGTAACATAAAAACACATCTTCCGTCTATCTTTGAGTCGTGCTCCATTTTGGGGAAGGGAATTTTCCTCACCAGAATTTGCTGTTACCAATGGAGATGTAGTGAAGTGTCATGCAACTAGTTCCAGTTCAACTAGATTGGTCTCACATAATGGTATTACGTTTTTTAGCCATCGTTTCTCAAGGAGAATACATCATCTTATTTTGCTGTAATGGAGAAACTCATTGAATTACATGATGCTTGAGTTTATTCCAGGAATTCTTAGCATGCGACATTTCTGTATTCAAAATAAGTAGGAGATGTAGACTCTCGAGCTAAAATACTTAACAGAAGAGGTTTCAGTCTGAAATCAATTCAAGGTACCTGTTTTTTTTCTCTTTGGTTGGCTTGTATTAATCTGCTGCTAGAAGCTTGAAATTAATATTTATTTTCCAACTGCTTTTCCTTTTGCATTCAAGAAACCCTTCCTCCCTTGCAGCTCCTCTCTCTTAAAGGCATGTAAATTTGCACAGCTTTCTTGTTTACCTCTTCTTCATCTTGTCCTCAGTTGTGACAGCCCCTTTTCTAGGAAGAGAAAGAGTTGAGCTATACCCCCTCTACTGGCAAATATGTTTGTGCATTCAACTGAATAAAACACAAAACTGTGTTTGTGAAGAGCTCAATTTTTATTGAAGTCAATACAAAGTTCATCCTGGCCTTGTTATCAAGCATGGGAAAAGAATTTCAGCCTCTTTCTCGAACTCGTATTTGATGACTTTTGGCACAGCAATTAGTAATAGCGTGAAACTCATAAGATGCAGTGTGAATTTGGAGGTTAGTTAAACATGATGTAATTGGAATATATATAACATAATTCCACAAGAGGATAGCACTTTAAAAGTAGAACATATCTGGGAAATCAATGACTGGGCAGTGTCCCCATCACGGAGTTACAGCCACGACACATACATGCAAAAATCATGAAACTGCAAAGTCAGCATTAATCAGCTCTAGCAACTGCATTTGATGGCTTTGTGAATGTGTGACAAACTTACTATATTTCAAATACAAGGTTTTTGTGCTTAAAAGGTCAAATGTTTCAAATATATTGCATTCCTAATCAGCACTGCATTTTATTTGCCAGCTGGAAATTGACTTTGTATGTTAACGAAGGGAAATGGCTGTGAGCTGGTTTTTGGCACGCTGCCATAGTTAGGAGCAAGTAAAGTAAGAAAGAAGAATGAACTGAGTCATTTCTTGGTCCACAAAATTATTAAGTAAGAACAAGAAGATTGTATTTGTCAACTCCTCTGTGTATGTGACAAATTCTGAGCACATTAAGTCAGCAAATACACACTTCCAGCAAACAGGTAATTCTATCTGCTACTGCCTTGGTCATGTGTTTGCTTTCAGCAAGCAGAAACCATTGAAGGAATGATGTGAAATGTTAAATAAAAAAATGTTTTACATCCTTTTTTTTTTTTGCTTATAAGGGTTCCTGTCACAGCATCTGCTCTGTGGCTGGTCTTGCTCAGTCTAGAGGTTGCATGAATGTAGTGAAGCCAATTGGCCATGCTAATATTTATTTAAAGAAAACTATCAGGGTAGAGAGAAGCAACTTATCTGAAAAGGAGCGTGAGGTTACATCTGTTCTGAAGAAGTAACGCATACAGAAGGTACAAAATAGTTGTACTAATTTTAGAAACAATACACGGACAAAGATTTCTCTGAATAGTCTTGGGTCTGGTATGTTTGCCTCGCTGTCAGTGGATGTCCATGACAATCTGATGTAGAACAGGAAGCAGTTGTATTTCTCAAATGTTCAGTTCAAATGTGAGAAAGGCTCCGGGGTTTTAAAATACAGAATTAAAAGAAAGAGTTTTCTTCAAGATACATATTTTTTAAAAAGCTAATATAATTTTAAAACTAGTGAAGTCTGTCTGCACTGTAGTCCAAACATATAATCCATATGTGGATCTTGCCAACATGCATACTTCCCTAAGAGTGGATGAATATGATGCTGTAAAATTTCATTTAGGCTAGTTAATAAACACCTTATTTCCTATGCACATACCAAGTTAATCCTGATGAATGGGAATATATATTACGAGGACAAATTCAGCTGCTCCTGTATGTTTAGACACCTTGTTCTCTTTACGTGCTTCTGTGCCGATACAGCACTGTACGTCAACTTTTTAGTGGTGATCTCTGCATAGCTAATAATTTGAGAAGCTGAATTAAACCTCCACACCATAAACAAGGTTTAACTTCTTAATATGACATTGCTGACGATATTTTAGAAGTCCTGTCTCACTGTTCTTTAGGTCTGCTGTGTGCAGAACTGCAGAATAGTGACAACAGTAGAGTGGTCACCAGCTTCAGCTGTGTCAATTAGACCAGAGTCAATGCGACACCACTGTGACATACCAGTTGCTTAGGTGAGGCTTTTTCCACGACTTCGAGAAATTCCATAGCAATCGCCCACGTGGTAGAAGTACTTGGTTTTGTGAGAACCAGGCTAAATGGTGCCAAGTGTCTGCTGAGCTGAATAGATCAGTACACAAGCACTTCTTGCCAATTTATTAGATCAGAAAAATCTTTT
>WEIS01047414.1:0-12061 GCA_013389965.1 Todus mexicanus
AATCATTGGAGAGCTTTGTGATGCCAAACAATAATGGGCAGGGGGGAGAAGAGACAATATATGCAATATGTGGAATCAATCCCTGGTGTGTTAAGCACCTTGCTTCTGTGTCCATGTAATAAATGCAGGTTTTCTTTCTCAGTGCTTCTTTCCTGCAAACCGGAAGGTGAGAATGCCCATGAATTAAGGAGAACACTTGTTACTATTTAATGCGTTGTTACTAGCTTACCAGTGTGTTTCACAGATTATGTGGGACATGTAGGTTTGCTCATTACTGGGACAGATCTCAGCAAGACTGAGAACTCGCATCCCATAAAGCTATGTTGATGACTACAGCGCAGTGGAAGCAGGCAACCTTAGAGTCACAGACTCTCGCAGTTCATGGTTGTGCTCTGAGAATAAATTCCGAGAGCCATAGGCATATATCAGTATGTGATGGGTGTAGAAAAACATGTATCATGCTGTTTGTGATGGTGTGATTCATAACAAATCTGGATGGGAAGAGATATTCCACTCACCAGGTGAAGGAAAAATTTCTATTCAGGCATTTTAATGTTTTCAGCTGAAATTGTACGGTGGCACAGAGTAGCTTTAATACACCTGTGACTCTCTAGGTGCCACTAGCAAAATTTCCAACTTGCAAGCTGATGTTTAACACAAGGAGAGCTGTCTTGTCAGCTACTGCCATTTGCAGCTATGTTTATGTGTAAATGTTTGCTCCCACTCAAGTGCGTTATGTTAAACTCCTCCAAAAGTTAATGCAGGAAACGGGTTTGAAAGAGGAGTCCTATCAAATACATAAATACAATAATTTACCATGCATTAGTTATGCCCCGTTCTTAGGTGCCAACAGAGAAAAATGTTTTCAGTTTCTCCGGTCTGGACTACAACAAAACAAGAAGACCCAAGATGTCTTGTAAATCTGTGATAAAGAAAAGAATTAAGACAGAAACTGTATTTCCATAATTTTTAAGATGGATATATTTTTAATTCTGGAGAATTGTATATTAACATGTCATTTTGCTAAAGACAGCCTGCATATATCCTGTCTTATAACACCATTATGCAAGATGGTTCTTATGTTGAGAATATCAATTCCATGATACTTGATTTTTCACATGGTGGTTATCTCCTTTCGCAAACTTGTTGGAGTCTCTGATCTTTGAGTGACTTTTCAGATACTCTGGGAATAGGTACTACAGAGACTGTTGCAAAGAGCTACATAGATGCACCGTTGCTGTTTTGAAATATAAGGGAGAGTATAGACTGTAATGTTTTGGAGGAAAATTAAAATTTACCAGTTTGGGGAGTGGTTTTTTTGTTTTCTTTTCTTTTTTTTCCTTTTTTTTCCCCCCCTCTCTTTCCAAGCATTTCATCCAGCTTTTGCATTTGCCTGGATGTGCTGATTTCTCATGCTTTAGCAAATGGCCGTTTCAAGAATGGCAGCTTGGTGCACGGTTAATTTTCACAGCAACTGAATGATTGTTTATAATCATTCTCAGTAGGTTGGATTTTTCTTAAACACAAGCCATGATTACTGCAATTAAAAGCAAAATCTGTCAGAGTCTGAATTGTGCTTGGCCTTGAAGAGTGTAAACTGAAATGGGATTTTTCTCATTTGGCTGTATTTCCAGTCAGTTAAATTCAGGCTTGTTCAGTGGTCGGTGGAGAGCAAAAGGGACTTGCACAAGGGGTTCAACCCACCTGCCTGACACATCTCTCATAAAGAAGGATCTTTGACAACTACCTTAGACAAAGACAGCCTGAATGACTGCTGCTAATAGGTAGCTAAAGCAAGGCAAAGTGACTCCCCTGTTCCATAAGGCATCCCAAAATCTTTGATAAACAGCTTTCCAGGTGACTTTAGACAAGTTGCTGTAAACTGATAGACACCAATTCCCTTGTTTTGATGTGCACGGATTACAGTATTTACCTGACTTATGTGGTATCATTAAGATCATTCAAGTATATGTTCAGAATTTTAAATGGAGGAGACTCTGCAGAGGTCTTATTTGATGCATTTTTAAAGCTTTCATTTTGTATTGACAGAATCCCATTCCTTCAAATGCAAGAACAGAAGGAAAGACTCAGCTGATGTTAAGTCAATAACATCTCAAAGAAGTGATGGTAAGAAAGCAAACTGTCGAGAATGTTTATAAATAAAGAACAGACTTGCCTCAGGCAATAAAAATGCAGAACAAAACAGGAACCAGGCAGATTCACAGCTGATTAAATAGTGAATATTCCATTTTTTTTTGTAACTGCTGCAAAACTTCTTTATTCTGATTTGCCAGTGGCCCAGCATGAGTACCAGTATCACTATACAAAGTATGCAGCACTTAGTGCCTTCATGGAGAGGAGTGGCTGTGCCGCAGATGGGGGCAGTCTGCTACAAGTGCTTGGTGAAGCATTAGTTACACCTCTCTTAAAAAGCTGCAGATTATGCTCCTGAACCGGTATTTTGGTTTCATTGGTGTGAGATATGGTGGGATCCATCGCTGCCGGTTACTCGAGGGCGGTCCTTCTGCTCCTCATCGCATTTGTGATTGCTTTCCGGGGCTGGGATGGTGGTGGCAGTGATTTCTTTCTGCCCCAGGATGTAGTGAGAGAAGCACAGCTTATGGGGAGCAGGAATAGCTTTCATTAGAGCAGCCGTATCGCTGAGATAAGGGACATACACACACATAATTCCATGGGAGGAGCCATGTCTGACAGAGGTCCATTGCAAACAACAGGAGAGTGGCGGCTATTGGGCATAAAGTGTAACACAGCTTAAGTATAGGTTCATGTCAGTATAGGTGAAGAGGCAGATGGACAGAAAACTGACAATAGAAGTGTGGGGTGGCTGCGAGGGAGGTAAACAACAGTGACAGCCTTCTGCACTCTTTAAACACTGTGATCTGATCTGATTTACACTCCGCGGGACATAAACAGTGCTCTTTCTAACGGCAGCTTCAAGTTTACAGACCCGACAGTACTCTTCCATGGCAAGGATCCACTCAATGACAATAGAAGCTCCTATCACAAAGGTGAGTCCTAAGCGCTGTCTTTTCCACGACCTCAGAGTTCAGAATTGCTCTCATAGGGAAGTATGTAGCTTGTGGCTGGACAGCCACACAGGTTTTTCTGCACCCTGTATTTAACAGAATAATTCAAATTAATTAAGGATTTTTCCTTACCATTAATGCATCTCATAATCTCATTCCAAATCCTAGGAATATTAAAAAGGAGGGAAAGGGTGTCCTTGCTAGATGCACTGCTTGTGGCAGGAAAGGGACCCTGCTCTGTTCAGCTATGGGAGGATATGTGCTTGCAGTCTCACCTTTGCTTTTACCATTGATACTTATAAGCTAGCATGCAGAGGAGGGAGCACCTGCACTATATTCTGTCCCACTCACTTTCCTGCAGCCTTTTCTTCACCATCCATGTTATACAAACTCTGTTGTTGTAAATGAGCTGTACAATCACTTGTCCTGCAAATCAGGGTGCCTGCCATCCCCCGCTCTCAGACTGTTTTTCCCTCTCTCTGCATCTTCTCTTCCTGTCATCAAGCTCTTTACTTCCCAGCATCACTACGCTAGAGCAGCTGATTCCTTTGCTTTTCCTTCTCAGCAAGCGTACCCACAGAGAGGCCTGTAGTGCCCTCACAGCAGCTTCTGGCTCCTGGAGAAGACAGCACTAGGGCTTTCTCCATCTCAGTCATGGCAGGGCCAGGAGCAGCCATCAGTGATGCTGTGTCACTGCTGAGATCCCAGATTGCAGCTGAGATTCAAGGTGGGAGGCAAAGAAGAGCCATCCTCTTCTCCCTCAACCACAGCCCAGCTGTTTCTGCCTTCTGCCCTCCATTTTCACATAGAGAAATCTTAAGGCTTTACATCAAATACCAGGATGTCTGGGTCACATCCAGGAGTTTGCTTGTTTGTATTTTTCCTCTTGTGACTGAATGATTACTTCTGAGCAGCTCTGGCTATGCTGAAGGACAGGGACATGCCTAGTTTTTGCTCCACTGACCCGCAGCTATTGCAGATATTTCACATGCTTCTGCTTTCAGTTCCCAGGAGCTTGCCATCCAATAACAGATGGATACCAGGGAATCTGAGCACAAATTTACATTTTCAGAGTTGTACTTCAGGGGCTTCGGGGGAATTACATAGCATTTGCTAAATGGGAAGCGGCATAATCAAGCCCAGAATTAAGATTTTGTAATAAAAAAAGACAAAAGTGCCATTCACTCTTCCTTGCCTGCCTCCTTAATCTGTTTTCAGGTTATTAACATAATTAATGCTGCCCAGGAGAACAGCCCCATCACAGTAGCAGAGGCCTTGGACAGAGTTCTGGAAATCCTACGGACAACAGAACTTTACTCCCCTCAGCTAGGTACCAAAGATGAAGATCCTCACACAAGTGATCTCGTTGGAGGTCTGATGACTGTGAGTAAAATTAGGAAATTACTGCTACCACTGTCCTACATCACAGTTCAGTGCTCTGCTGTGCTAAAATTTCACAAGCAATGGGACTTCATCATCATGTCACTTAAGTATTCTGGCGTCTCTACCAACAGTAGGCACCGAGTTTCAGTCCACTGAGTGTATTTATCAACATATGCAAGTGAACACATTTGCCACTTAGAAACTGTATCATCCAATCTGATTTGTCTCAAGGAGATACTTTTTAGAAACCATAGAAGCTTAGATAGGATTAAAGGGATTGCTTTACAGCTGGTTCAGTATAACAGTGAGGTTACTTTAATCAGGTTCTCACTTTCGTCCTGTAACAACGGCAACACTTTCAGAGACAGACCACCTGGATTTCATCATGAATCACCTCATTTTTTAACATACACTGAGCTAATCCTTGTAAAAACAATATTTAAAAAATAAAATACAGATTATAGTGGTTAATTTGAATGATGAAATCCTGCAGGTGCCAAGGAAAGGGTCAAGGAGGGCAATACACTGCATTGAGATATCCTTTCTGGGTATCTTGTACTAGTGTTCCTTGGATCCTTTCATGTCTGGTTTGAAAAGCGTTAAACAAATACAGTGCTCACAGTGCAACAATAGGAGCACGGCTTTTAGCACCTGGGAATAGTACCTAAAGAGAAAGTGCACGTAGTGGTTTTGCAATTAATGGTACATGGTTACTCTGCCTAAAAATTACGATAATCTTAATTTTTCAGGATGGCTTGAGAAGACTGTCAGGAAACGAGTATGCGTTTTCTAAGAGTAAGCCACCATTTTGAACTTTCTTTTGCATTTGTGACTTCTTTTGTAGGTGCTAGTGAAATAGAGCTCCAAGCTAGCTGTTTGCAGTGGGATGTGTCTTTGGAAATGGTTGCCTATGTGACTGCAGAACAGTTGCTAGACTGACTCCATTTTGGAGTTGAAGCAGGTTCAAATAATTAACGCACTGCAAAATTAACACATTTCAAAATCAGACTAGGAGAAAAACAGATTGTCACTCAAATTAATGTTCACTGATGGTCTTGGTTTATGTCCAGATCATCTGTAACAATACAAACCATACATATTATAGGCTTCTACAGACTTTTTCATGTAAGGAAAAGAGTTGCTTTTCTTGAAAAAGAGTCACTTTCTAAATAAATTATGCAAGGGGGGAGCGGGGTCAGGAATAATCCAGAAAGGCTGTAATTCCCAAATTCCATTTCAACAGATACGAACCTGAACCATAGTCACCTTTCAGTGCCAAACACCATCAGCGATGTTCCACCTTGTATTGCACAGCTCCTGGATAATGAGGAAAGCTGGGACTTCAATATTTTTGAGTTGGAGGCAGTTACAAATAAGAGGTACTGAACTCCTTTCCCTGGGTGCCTGCAAAAAGGTTGTTCAGGAGGTGTAGCAGAAGACACTCCTCTCTGGAAATACTGAAGCAACGCACAACCAGTCTGTGAGAGCTGTCTTGCTTTGTGTGCGTGTTCATACCACTTGTCCCATTTAACAAGCCAGGAACACACAATGGTCAAGATGCAATGGACAGCCCTATGATGACTGTTGTCTTCCCTGACAGTTTCTGCAGCACTCCAGAATTGTTGCCTGCTCAAATTTTACCTTGCTTGACTCCCATCCACTCTGTCCCAGTGACACTGTCTGGCACAGTTTGGTGTTGTTACATGGTATATGTCCCACAGATGCCTTTTTTCTGCAGATGTACAAGTCTCTACCCTCCCTCACCTAAAACACCCTATGATTTAGGAAACTCTGAGGTAACAGTGGCTTTTGGTTATAGGGATAAAAAACTGTGATGGAGGATAAACCAGTGATAGGATGAAGAGCCTGAGATTTTAAAGCTTGTAATGAAAGAAGATGACTAGTTTTGAGGTCATGCAGACAACAAAAATAAACGTCATCCACAGAGAAAAGTGATTTTCATTCCAAGATGCACAGAATTGGAGAGACTACCAGGTCTCATGTATCCTGTTTTAAGAAAATGGCCATTTTTGGAATTTCCATTTGCTTGGTTTTAATTTGCACGTATTGGCTCTTGGTTATGCCTTTCTCAGATCCGAAGCCCTGCAGATCATCTTTCAGGAGTGAAAAATGTGACTGATAGATAGGACTCTGTCACAGGCCACAAAGAGTAAATGACAATTCAGAGTGGATTTGGATTTAAGAACCAACACGATGAGAGATTTTACTCTATTTACTGTTTCACACACAGCTTCATTGCTCTCCTCCACAGCATTACATTCAACAGCCCTGAAATTCCTGCTCCAGTCAGGAGATCACTGCCGGTAGGATTCAGGATATGCCAGTTCTGTTCAGTCCAGCTCATACCACTTGAAGCAAGAAAGTAGCAGAGTTCTGCTCGAGAGTTCAGAAGTTCAATTTTAGACTGTAACCCCCTTCACACACACACTCACACACATCCAGTTATCCACTGCCTGTTAGCATCTGGAATTCAAGGATTAGGGTGGGTACTGATGGCAGAATCCTGCCTCAGATCCAGTTTCCTAAAGCTAGAGAGTTCACATGAAATAACCTGATGGTAAGAGCTGCTCTGAAAAGCAGCAGTATACTTTGCATATTGCCAACTTGAAATAATTGGGAAGCAGAAACCAGGAACCCCTGAGGTCACAGGATTATTTGGAAGAGTAAACATTTGACCTTTTTTTGTCTCAGGGCTTTTTAGCCTTTAGGATGTGCCCATGTTCAAAGTCTCCTTTTCTCTTCAAGAAAAAAAATTGCATTATTTTTCATTGATTGACAGATACTAAAACCACAAAAGAGCTGAGCTTTTAACAATTTTTTGAAGCCCCAAGAACTCGTTAAATTCTAGTGCAACTGCCCCATTTCTATAAAATACATTAAAATAATGTCTGAAAAGATGGAAGATGTAATAATTTGTAACTTGGTCAGGCTTTTGAGAAGTTATAGATGTATGATTTTAAATTTTTTAACATTTTCCACACACACTCCTTTTATTTTTAAGGTCTTGTTGGCTTCTTTGTCAAAACTATCACTCTTCAGAATGTCAGAAGTTCCTTTTTTACAGTGGTGCTTTTTTCTTTTTTTGTTTTTCAGGCCATTAGTCTATCTGGGCTTAAAAGTTTTTGCCCGGTTTGGGGTCTGTGAGTTTTTAAACTGTTCAGAAGCAACCCTGCGAGCGTGGCTGCAGGTGATTGAAGCCAACTACCACTCCTCCAACTCATACCACAACTCCACACATGCGGCGGATGTCCTGCACGCTACTGCCTTCTTTCTTGGGAAGGAGAGAGTTAAGGTATAACCATCATCTAGGAGTCTTTTGGGCTAGGACTTTAGTGTGTTTGCCATTTTATGTGTGTCATTCAAAAGTCAGATTTTACTTAAATAATGGTCCCGGCTTTATAAAGACTCTCTGCGCTTTAAGTCTTCCTGCGACACCTGCAGGCCCACAGTTTCTCTGCTGTCTGTTTATACAAGTAAGGAATTTAGATTTTTAAGTAGCAATAATAAGGGGGGAAAATCTGGCTCTACTCTATTTCTTGGTAACTGGCTGTTAGTAACAGCTCGTAATAAAGCTTTGCAAAAGCTTTGGAGTGAGGAGTGCTGATCTGTTCTCACCTGGTTTCCAGTGTTAGGACCCACAGGAATGGTTCAGAGCTGCGCCAGGAGAGGTTTAGGTTGAACCTCAGGAAGTGTTTCTTTACTGAGAGCATGATCAAAAACTGAAGCAGACTTCTTAGAGAGCTGGTCAATGCCCCAAGTCTGCCAGTATTTTAAGAGGCATTTGGAAAATGCCTTTAATAGCACGCTGTAACTTCTGGTCAGCCCTGAAGTGATCAGGAGGTTGGACTCAATGATTGTTATACATCCCTTCCAACTGAAATACCCTACCCCATCCTATTTTAAAACACACAAGCTGTGTAGGCACAGAGTCAGTACAGAGCCATTCAGGCAGGCACAGAAGGTAGAAGGACACCACTAGAGGATCCATCCACCACTAGAGGATTTAACGCAAACATGTTGCTTGGATGACAGCACCGTAAAAAGCTTCATTAAAGAAAGAGGATTTGGATAAGGGTGGGAGGGGAAATTTTAGAGTAGGTAATCTGTGGGTGCAGTGAGTGGAAGGCGATTGCAAGGAGGTAGGCTACATGCACTCAAGCTTACAGTTGGTTACTTGTGGGTACCTGGAAACAAACAGAAATTATTTACTGTAATTTTTATGCCACGTAATTTTTCTTTCTTCCTATAGGGAAGCCTTGATCATTTAGATGAGGTGGCTGCATTAATAGCTGCCACCATTCATGATGTAGACCACCCTGGACGGACCAACTCTTTCCTATGCAATGCAGGCAGTGAATTAGCTGTCCTTTACAATGATACAGCTGTGTTAGAGAGTCATCACACCGCACTGGCTTTTCAGCTTACAACTAAAGACAGCAAATGCAACATTTTCAAGAATATTGATAGGTGGGTCTGCTGGAAAAAGAGAGAGAGTGAGAGAGAGAGAGAGAGAGGAGGGGGGTGTGAATGTGTATTGGTTGTCTGGCAATTTTAGTTTGGGGCAGATTATATGCCTACCTTCTAAATTAGAAAATGTAATTTAAGTAGAGATATTAATATTTAACCTCTTCCAGAATCCTGTGTAGATCTGAATTTTTTAAAGGCTTTAATTTTCACTACTCCCCTCTCCAATTTGGTTTTTTTTTTGAAGCTTATAGAGAGACTTGGTAATTTTTATGAATTACATTAGCCTTAAGGCTGCATCTCAAGCTATCGCCTTTCCATTGCATGAACCTGGAAACTATATTTTGGGCTATGTGTTCCCACCCAAGCAGCCAGATGCTGCACGTTCTGTGTGCACGCCGCCGCACGCTTGCAGGTGCTGCTGCATTCACATGGGACAGAAAGGGGTGGCGGCAGAGGGAGCTGAAGCTCTGGGAGAGCTAAAGGCATCTTGCTGCTAGGCATGCATGTAACCTCGGAGTTCCTATCGCATCAGCCTAGCTTTTGCAAGGACAGGTTGAGGGGGAAAGGTCCTCACTCCAAATAGGTAATGAATTTTTCTACCCCCCGTAACACTGCTAGGTTTTGAAAAACCTGAGATTTGAGTTCCAAGCAAACACACAGTGAGATGGAAATGTGTTGGTGCCATTCCTGGATAAGTTGTCTTAGTATTACAGCATTATGAAATTGAATTGTTATTTTTAATTGACTTCAGGGGATTGGCTTTCATCAGGTAAAAATAACAGAAAAAAGGAAATACAGGAATTTAGAGCTGGAGGAACCCAGAGAGGCATGATCTAATCTATTCCTCCAGCCTTAGACCGTTCACAACTCTGGAGGTGCCAGCTGATGTGGACAAGCCCCCCACGCAATGTTTTGCAGCACTGTCTGGTAGAGCCAAGGAAAGGATGGAGCACTCTCTGGCAGGCTTGTGAACAGGAACTATTTTTCTTTCCTAGAAATCACTACCGGACATTGCGCCAGGCCATTATTGATATGGTTTTGGCAACAGAGATGACAAAGCACTTTGAGCATGTGAACAAATTTGTTAACAGCATCAACAAGCCCACGGCATCTGAGGAGACCAGCTCACATGTAAGTGCTTGCAGGACTTTGCACCTTCAGGCATTTCAGTGAAGTTCTTCCAAGAGAATTTTTAAGTATCAGGTTCATTCACGTTATATTAGTGCGCACTGTGGTAGCACCCAAAAGACACAATTGGATTTGTGACCTCACACCTCATAATGTGAAAAAAATACTTTCATTTTCTTGTTGTCTATGTCTGGCTCTACCCTTAGCTCGTTCAAACACTTCATTTTATAAGCCTTGCCTTCAAAGCCATCTGGTGTTCAGAAAACACGCAGGTGGATGCTTTTATACATGCAAAATTCTGTGCATGGAGCCAGCTCTGCACTAATGCCTATGGTTCTGCCTCCAGTGAGATTTGCCTAAGCCCGAGGTTGTAACTGAGGAACCTGCCCAGACAGTTTTGTGTCTGTAAAATCTGCTGCCTTCAAGCCATAAAGAATAACCCCACTGCTTCTTGAGACCTCTCCCTCCTAGCTTCATTCCTGATTGTAGTAAGAGATGTCCAGGCCCTTATTCCTATCAGTTAAGACACCCTAATGCTCTATGACTGGCCAGGGTGTATTTCTTAAAATGCCCCCAAGTTTCCCAGTTCTGGCCTCTCTTTATCTTCTCTTGCCTCTCGAGGTTGAGAGCTCAGTGCCTGACAGGGTTCTCCACAGCAGTATTACCTAAGCAAAGATCATCTTCTCACAACTTAGTGAAAATAGTGCTTTGTTAGAAACATTCAGGGGAAAAAATGAGACCAAATCAAAGGTCAGTGATACTAAAAATAAATCAAAGCTTCTGACAGTTCTCCGTAACAAGGCTTTTTGCACTGTAGACAGCCATGGGTGCAGAAACCAGTCAGGACTGCTGTGGTTAACAGCTTTAGGGACAATATTACAGCAGCTAAACTGACCTGCTTCTAGGGACCACTGAGCACTCTTCTCCCAAGAGTTTGAGATGGAAAACACAAATGCTGCTGAATTTCACTAGCTTTGTGCATGCTTTTCAGTGCTCAGCACATCCAAGCTCTGGAGGGCTCAATGTATATGGCATTGGATCTGAATTAGCCAGATCATCTTGATTGTCAGAAGTCCCATAGCATAGAGGGATGTGTTTTGAGCACCGCTGGAGGCCCCTCTCACTGTTTCTGCACTATGTTCCCAGCACATCACCAGGTGCTGTGTTTCTTGGGTTTACCCACCTGGCACAGGCTAAGCCAGAACAGTGGGGATCCCACCTTAGATCAAAGCCCAGAGGAAAAGAAGGCCCACATGCGTGGGCAGCAAAGAATTACATACTCTCACATTTCTCAGTACTTACATGTGGACCAGACAGCAGTTTGCTCCACCAGTTTCTAAAAAAGCCCTTCGAGGTGTCACTGGGCAATGTGCCTTTTCACATTGCTTCATTTCTCCCCTTGACAGTTTAAGAGATTTTTCTGAAATATTTCTTCCATCTCCACCCTCTAAAAATCTCTAGTTTTCTGGCATCCCCACGTTAGTCTGTAGATTTAGATTTACAAGCCTCCCTGAAACTACACTGTTTCCAAACTCTGAACACATTTCAGAGTATTTCCTTTTTATCCCATGAATGCATTTGTTTCAGCAATTCCTAAAGAGCTTTTAAACTCTCTCCACACATTCTACTTCAATCAGCTTTTCTAACCTAAAGAAAACATTTTGACTCCCTCTCCTATATCTTAGTTTATAGCAGAGGCTATTTTAAAATGCACAAGACTTGGAGAGCAATAAAAGTGTAGCACAGAACGACTTGTATCACAGACTTGGGTTTTTTCCCCAATATTAGGTTGTTCTGTTCCTTATTGTTAACAGCGGTTCTTCCTATTTTTGATCTTGAGCAGCAGTTAAGGAGCAGGGATAATTTAACAGCTCTTTGCTGGGCTACCCATGCTGAAAAAAAAAATTAACTGCTAAACATAAAGTTAGAAGATTAATGTCTGAATTGCAAGAGTCACTGCAAAATATCTCCTCATAAACTACAATGACATTAATTTAGTCATGGTGGTAAAAAGT
>WEIS01047416.1:0-11639 GCA_013389965.1 Todus mexicanus
GCTTTTGAAAGGATTCCTCCTGGGTTCTAAGATACACGAGACAGCATCTCTTACCTTTGGCAGAGAGACCTCTGCCTGAGCAGAGAGAATACGTCTCTGTGTCACACCAGATGCAACCAGCCATTCAGTTAGGGCAAATCCCTGTGCTTGCTCACAGTTCAGCTTGCCTACCGATAGGAGACGGCAACACCTCCAGTTGCTGCGTGTTAAACTCAGGACAGAGTCCTGCACCTTCATGCAGTGCAAATAACCAGTCTTGCCTTTGCCTGAACATTTCTTTGGTAATTGTACTTTAGAGTAAAACAAAATAGCTTTCCTTTTTACTCAGCCAACAGATCTGGTTGTGTTCAACATGGGGTGATAATAGTCATTATCAAGTGTGATGAAGTGCTGTCCAAGTCTTTCATCCTGATAAGCCGGTTGTGAAAAAGGTAACAACAGGGTGATAACTGTGAGTATCAGGAGGAATTGGGGGACTTACCTTTTGTGGCCAGTAGGTTACAATTTCAAATATCTACTGCCCCTCCTAAACAGATGGGTGAGCTGCTTGTAAAGAATTTCAGGAGTCCCTGTGCTTTGTACCATGATGCCCCAAGGCCATCCTTAACCACAGAGCAGCTGCTCAACAGACTGCCATTATCTGTGTGCAGCTGATTAGCCAGCATGCAGAAGAGGGTATGAGCAAAACTCACTCGGGACACAGCATCCTGCCTCAGCTCTCCCCAGTGCATGCACCTTCTTAAAGGCTTTTTCCTTTTTGTGCTGAATGCCTACTCCGCCTGAGTGCTCTGCTCTGCAGTGTCCAGTCTGCCTAGAGCATGAATGTGTGCAATATTTGCACCAGCTCAACTGACTCTTCCCTGAGCCCTTTCCAGCATCCGCAAAGAACCAGGATACCCCAAAACGGTGGTCTTGCTGAAAGTGGTGCCATCCTGAACTGGGAGCAATGCTCTTTAATGAGAGGAAGGGATGCCAAGCAGTTCCAACTGCACAGCAATACAACGTATAATCTACCTATGCTAATAATCCAGGCTGGTACTGTAGGGGGAACTTCAAGCATCTATTATGAGCAAGAAGCTGTTTTCTAGTTTTTTGGTGGGGGTTTTTTTTGGTCTTTTTTCCCCCACTAACATGTACAGCGACCAGGCACAATATGTTACTCTTCATTACTATCCTTCGAAATATGCATTTGTGCTGACCTGTCCTCCATTTCTTTTCCTTCTGGCCATGAGTTGTCTTCTCGGCCCCAGCAGGGAAATCTACAATGGAACTGTCAGAAAAATGTGTAAAAGTCACAAATAGAGAAGGCTTAGTCAAGAAACATAAGTGGGATATGTTCCCCACTTTCTGTTTGGCTTGCAATGGCAAATGCTTCATTCCAGCTGTCTGGAGTTCTTCAGTATCTTTGTGAAGACTAGACACACTGACAAAACGGAATGTTATGAACGCCATCTTATTTTTTAATTATTCATCATGCTTCCTTTTTCCCTGCTTGTACGTCTCCACAGTCTTTATGTCAGTCTTCATCTATGAAGGGAAGTTGCTATGTCTCTTCCCTTTTGGCTCTTCCACACCTGTGATACTTGCTCCAGTTTCAGCTCCCTCCAGGTACCTCCACCTGTTAACAGGGACTTACAGAGGGAAGAGGAGAGCAGTGTCACCAGCACATCCGCAGCATCCCAGGCTCCTGAAATTTCTCTCCCATGAGATAAGATGTAAACCTAAGAGGAAGCTCTCAAGGGGCCATTCTTGAATCCTTCCTTCCCAGGAAGATTTCTGTGACCTACTAGAAATAAGGAAATAAGCTAGGTTCAATGGCAGAAGGAGTGCCAAGAGAAAAACAAAAACAATGATTTTGTTTCATGCGCCTCTGTTCCTTGCTTTTTCTCACCACCACCATTTGAAGGCAAACACCTTGTTGTTTGACTGTAATAGAAAAGTGTTTCAGTTAACTACATGAGGAAGCCTTTCACAGACCTTCACTTTCCTTTGCCACACTTGATAGAAAAGGTGCAGGAGTAAAAGTGTCATTAAAACTAAGCCACAAATGTTTAAAGAATAAATACAAATGGGAAAAGGATACATGAAATTGTTTTGTGCATGGTCTCTGTCTGAGGCATTTAGGGCACATAAAATAGGTTTGGACAGTCTTTCTGGAAGGGGCTTGTGTCCTAAATTAGGAGAGAAACAATTGGAGAAATATAAAAAGTTGGGAAATGGCATTTCAGAGAGGGAAGATGGTGGCAGTACGGTAATTTTATTGTCTCTAAAAATGCGGGTGGCTCCCTACTGCTTGCTGCTGTCTTGTTCCCAGGCTGGCATGGGTAACCTGTGCTATGCATTGCAACTCATTTCTGTGGATCTGCTTCCACCAGCGATCTGTTAAGCTACAAAAAGCTTGCATTTCTCCCAGGCTATATGCAGCATTGCTAGTAAGATATGCTTAGTGGAGAATACCTTGCTAGAAGCAGTGTAGAGGCAGCACAAAGGGAAGCCTGTGGCCTCCAGGCAAGGAACAGCAGTGGGTGGGCAGGAGAGGGTGTGAAAGTGTTGCTGTGCCTCCAGGATAGCCTTTGAGTAGGCTTGGCACATCTCAGCACCAGGCTGTCTGTGCCTTTCTTCTCACCCAGTGCTCTGGAACAGTGCCTGTGGAGCACGGGGGGTTGAGGAGGACTCTGGAGATGAAACCCATAGAGGAAGAAGCTTTCTGCCTCCAAGATCACTGGGCTCTGTCTTGGCTTGCAAGAGGCAGAACTGTGCCTCTCAAGCTGAGTTGCTCCCAGCGGGTGGACCTGGAAGCACAGGAGAGCCTGGTTTCCTCAGAGAAATTCCTAGGTGGAGTTACGTGCTGAGAAACTTGTTCAGGCTGCAACGTTTATCTTGTTTTGATGGTATTTTTTTGGTGGTGCTCCTTAGAAACCAAGTGACTGTTTCCTTTCTGGCTCAACACAGCATTCTTGAACAATACTAATCAGTGTTAGGGTTTCCTTTTAAATGTTACTTCTGACTCTCTTAGGTGGGCAGCCAGCACCGTGGCTGGTTACGTCTGAAGTTGCTCCAGTTAGTCGAAGTATATGTTTCCTTGCAACTTTGACTCTCACTTGTCCTTTGCTTTTGTTTGCAAATTGCACAGGGTAGCAAGAGGAGTGTTTGTGTTTTGCTTTCCTTGCCAACGGCCACAGTATTAGGAGCACAAATCGTGCTCTTCACCTGGATGAGGGCAGGAGTGTCTCTGAAATAGGCTGAAGGAGAGTAACAAAACTGTAGTGCTGCATTCCAGATCAAAGAAATCAGTGGATTTGCCTTTTTCTTGTTTGTAACCTTTCAATTGAACACCAGATCACATACCTTATATTTACCTCACACTTTATGCTTTGTAATTATATTAGCTACTATATTTCAAAATGTATGTGTTTGGTTTTGAATGAGCGTATACTGCTAGTGGAATGGTCACCTGAAAGAGCCTTGCCTTCCATGGGTTGTTTCTATAACAGTTGTTTAGTCTTGCACTTCAGAAAACAATCTTGATGTGAAATGTAGCTATTTTCCAAAGGCACAAGCTATCTCTCCATATAGAGCACCACCCATTTCTGGGAAGTTTGGATCTGAGCTGAATGTTTGGTGGTTGCCTGTGAAAGATAGATAAGATCAGAGAGTCTTACTATCTAATTGCTCTAATCTAGCAGATCTTCCTTCTTTCTGCATTATGCCCATCACTGTGAATAGCAGCTGCAAGCAGTGATGAAGACGGCCTGCAACATCATACCTCAGCCCGAAACTGTGGCATGCACAGAAGCAACCTGTTGAGCTGAATCTGGGATTTTAAACCAATTTATCAGCATCTCTCTTCACATGTACTCAAATGATGCTGTTTCGGCCGTAACAGTCATCTACAGAATGCTTAGCTGGTCTCAGTATCTTGAGCCAAAGCAGCCTTTGTGGCTGTGTAATGAATGGTCACTCCTAGTATCCATACAGCACTCAGCCAGCTGTGTGGAGGAGATGGTGCAATAACTATATGGCTACGAGTTAAATACCAGTAGCGGATACTTTGTCTTAATGCATTGTGGCTACTCAGTGCAGGGAAAAAAAAAAAGCAAGCAGCACGTAACAAATGATGCTGCAAAGGCTTCATGGTATGGCATTAGTCAGGGAATTAGTCCCACAGCTGTGTTTCCAGGCAGTTGCTAATGCCTGGAGTGCTTTCATACTTGAAAATGCTCCATATCTTAAGTGAGACTCTTGCGCAATAGCAGCCTTTATCCATCCTGGCAGGCACAAAGTGGAATTTTGTGCAAACAACGTGAAGTTATTGTTAACAATAAATGCATGCTGCCGCACCAGAAACCCACTTGTGGGCATGGATGACAGGAATTTATCTCCTTGTGCACCATCAATACAGACATACACACGTGTGTGTGAGCATGCACAGACATCTGTGTTACTGGCCGTGTACTCCAAAGCAACCTCCTGCCTCCTCCTCTCCCCCTGCAAAGGTTATTTCCCGTAATTTTGTCATAAGGCAGCAACACATAGGAGAAAACTCTAACTAGTTTGGCTTCTGCTCTGGGTAGGCACTCGCTAAGCATAATTAATGCCATGAAGGGAAAATTTAAGTTGCCATGAAGAAAGCTCGGATTGTGATGCGTGTTGGAAACACTGTAAGTGGGTGAAGCTGCTTATTAGGGCTAAACAGAGGCTCCTGTCTCACAGCCTCTGTCAGCAGATGGGAGCAGGAGGTGTATGACACAGGCATCTGTAGTTATTGTCAGAGAAGGTCTTTTAGTAGAAAGCCTTCAATGTAAGCACTTCTCTAGGGGTTGAAGAGGCAGTGCAGTGACTTTTCATAGCTTATATATAAACAGTGCTTCACTATAACTAATTAATGAACAGAAAATGAGAAGATTTGTACAAATCCTGTTAGAAAATTTCTCCATTTTTAAAGGGATGAGGCTAAAAGCCAAAAGAAAAGAATCATTGTACTGCAGAATAAGAGGAAAAGAGTGTGCCCTAAGGCAGCTGAGTACTTTGCACATGATGGGAAGCTGTTGTAGCTGTTCAGATTTAAAATAGGATGAGACTTTGTGTATTGATACAACAAGAAGAAATGACGGGGGCAGGGTAGGAGAATGCTAAGCAGTCATCAAAACTCTGTATAAAATACCTGACACACCTGGAGCGATGTTTGACTGGAGTTGAGTAAATGGAGTATTTATTAACTGATATGACAAGGAAGAATTTGAGACAGCTGGATTTTTATTGATGTTTGTCCAGCAGATTTTTTTTTTACCTCTTTGAAGACCAAGCTGACAAGACTGTTGTGATGTCATTTTATCTCCTCTTCTTGAGGCGTATTTCTACATGCAGCCTTGTTGTGAATTCATGGATCCTTGTTCCTTATCCATGAGTGGTTCTGTAACGGTCTTTGTCTGAGGATACAGTGCCTGAACACCTTTGGAGCCAGAGCTTCTTTTCCAAAGATCTAAGCAGGTCACAGGCCATTAGCTATGGCATCTCACTGCTGGATCAAAACAAAGTACGAAGAAGCTGTGAAGGAGTTAGGAGGGATGAGGCTGACACACTGCAAGTTTCTAAGATTTGGATTGAGTGGAGCTGTGCCTGCTCCCCAGACTTACCCAAGTTATGTTTAGAGATGATTTACTTCATCCTTTTTGTATATGGATGAAAAACCTACCTGCTTCAAGGAAAAGCCAGTGAGTTTCAGGCTAATGTTTTACACTGCCAACTTTTTCTCCAATGAAATGTATGATCCAACACATCATTTAGCACGATTATATATGGTATTACTCCTATCCCCTGTGAAAAAAGAGACAAGGTAACATAGAAGCCATAAAAAAATCATACCATGCAGCTGGTGAACTTCTTCACACAGCTGGTAAATAAGAATGTCTTCATGTGGCTGGGGCTGCCTGCGACTTTCCAGTTGGGACTGCGTCTTTCCATTTTCCCTGTTTCCATTCCTGGAGATCTTGTAGTGGACCAGATGTAGGTTTTATGAGAAATTTTAGAAGGGAGAGGTAGACTGAGTGAGCAGACAAGAGCAGAAATTTTCCTCCATACCCCGCTTCCCAGCTCCAGCAGAAAGCAGGCCAATGGGTGTTGTTCTGCAGATGCTGAAACCCGCCTGACCCGCATGAACAACCTCTGTTAAACCTTCACAAGGCTAGCGTGGATTTTTCTGCTTCACAGCCCTGAAATCAACACAGCAGATAGCCTTTGAATGCCTGTGGATATCGTGAGCGCTGCTCACCCGTGCCTGACACTGTGCCAGCAGTGCCTGAACTGTACTCGGCCGTGCAGAGGAGGTCCTGGCAGAGGGTCCAGGGCACAGCAGGGAGTGGAGTGTAAGGAGGGATTGGGTTGGTGGAGGATCAGGAAGCAGCAGAGGCTGGCACTGGTAGCAGGAGGTAGGGAGCATGGTACTAGATCTAGGGAGGCTTAGATCCATCCTTTTGACGATTATCTATTATATATTGCATTATGCAATAAAGCTTGGCAGGGCCGTGCTTGGGAAACTGGTGGTCTGCGAGGTGATTGATTTGGGGCTGTGGTGGTACGGAATGTTCTGACCCGAAGCGTCAGGAAAAGCATGATGTGGAGGGAGATGGGATTTTCTCCCAGAGTTCCCCACTGGGTTGTTGAAACTTTTCTCCTGTGTAAACAAACAATTGCAGGAGCATCCTCAGTTTCGTTTTTCTCTTCTGATGCCATTTCATGCAAAGGAAATGAGCTGCAAGTGTTTAGCCTGGCACTGTAACTTTGGTAATCGTATCCAGGGCATAGAGTAGCATGCGCTGGTGCTTAATCATTCACTCATTAGCTCAGTGTCGATTGAACTTGGAAGACAGATAGAGGGTAAGAAATTGTGTCAGCCCATCTGAGAGGAGTAGACATAAGACGGTTCAGGAAGGATGACATACTTTGCGGGCTTCTTGTTGTACTAGCTCATTGCCTTTCCAGCACAGCTGTTCTCCAGTTTTAGAGAAGATGTCTGTATTTGAAGTGCCCATCTGCTTGCAGCTGTTGTCATCTTTTAATTGGCATAATCCTGTGGGATGAGAGTATCACAACTGTGAGTGTCTCCTACACTGTCACCCAATTGCCAGTAGCTCCTGTGTCACACACTCTTTTTGTCCGCTTGCTTTCTGTATAAATACCCCCGTACGTACCCCGGGAGTGCCCTGAGGGCTGTCTTTACATAGGCAGCTATACAAAGAGGATCTCTCCCCTTTCCAGCTATGATTACTTACCAGTCAGGACATTTCCAAAAGGGATAGGGGTATATGGACACGGTTGTAGACACCACTGGTGAGATTGTACCTGGAATACTATGGGCATTTCTGGCCGTTCATGCCACAGAAGTATGACTGCAGTGGATGTAGGGGAGGGTCTGTGTGAACAGCAGAGAGGTGAAAGCCTGACATGCAATTTGAGATTAAAGGGGCTTTACTTGTTTAGTCTGAAAAAATGCAGACTGGAATGTATCAGAATTTTACACATGCATCAGGGAAGGAATCAACAAGAAGGGCAGTAGGTTACTAAACCAAATGGTACTGGAAAAAGAACAAAACAGGAGTAAACTAGCCATTAGCAGGCTAGAAAATAGAAGCGAGCCCTTAAGGATCAGACTAACACTTCCATGGCAACAGTGCGGACAAATTTTCTTAGCTGTTTTTAAGACAGAGCTTGAATAAGTTTGTGGAGAAGATGAGCTGACGTGCTTTCCTACCAAAGCAGGTGATGGGACCAGATGTCACAGGAGATCTTGTTTCCTTCTTGTATCAGTCTATTCACAACATGCATTTATTAAAGTTCGTGTAGCAATTTTGCAGTGAAGCCTGAGATGCTGCAAATGCAAAGCACATTCATGGATTTGAACTCTACGCAAACACTACTTCAAACTATGGGCATAACAAATTTCATGGGATTAGGAGGGGGATGCCTAGCTGATGGCTCAGTAGCTGACCACCTGAAGTAAACACGGTGCTTAGGAAACTGCAGTGCCAATTTATGCTGGGTGATGTTTGTGTTTGTTCAGTTGGAAACTGAATCCAGCCAGACATGAGGCACTTTTTTTTTTTTTTCCCCTTCTTACTGAGATTACTTTTCAGCCCTGTGGTCAGACAGGAACCAAAGCCAGCACGGCCAGGGAGGAGGTGCGCAGGGTGAGAGCAGCTCCTTTAGGACTGGCTTGCACTGCCGTGTGACCATGGCTGCCTGCTCTCCTTGCGTCAGTATCAAACCACAGTGGCAGCACCATTGTCAGTGCTGTTGGGCTAATGAAAAGGCTGTATTTCTGTGATGCTGCTGCACATGATTGCAACTGTGGTTATATGAGTGCTTGTGATATTTTTTGCCAAAGCCCAAGGGGCTGCACTTTCATGATATGTGCGTAATGTCTTGTGTAGACAGCCTGGGGAGAAGTTTGGTATATCACCTATGGAGGGACACCTTAGAAAAGCTGAGAAGGAGAATTGTTGGTCACTCAGTATCTTCCAGGACAACCAACATACATCCATCCCACACTAGATTCTGATGTGAATGTGGCGTTCTTTTTGTACTGGGTGTCTCAAGTACTGAATTAGGAAGCTGTATACAAAACACCTGGTTACGGTGAGGAATTTAAAGGAGTTCCCTCTTCTACTAATTGTTTCAGGATTTCTGTCATCTTTCCCACTTGTAAGAGTGTTTGGCTTTTGGTCTTTCAGAGGTTAAAAGGTGGGCAAGCAGCAGTTGGATCTGATTTGAAAAGAATATGAGTGAGAATTCAGGATTTCCTGCTTAGGGAGAGCCATGTGAGTATCAGTGAATGAGTGCAGTACAGAGCTCATTGCACTGTACTGTTAGATACCCATTCAATTCCATGAGTTCTGAGACATGCCTTAAGAGCACAGGTTCCTGAGATCCCAGAGCTAGACTGTGGCTTGCAAATTGTCTGTATTTTTGGTGGCAGGATTTGTTTGACAGCATGCTAGTAAGCTCTCACAGATCTTCACCAAGCCAAGTAATTTTCTGTACGATGTGAAAATCATTCATGCCTCTGTATCATCATTAGTTGCATGGAGTGCAGAGAACCATGTATTCAAGGCAAGTTTTGCATCCAGTGGCAGATCTTAGTCTTCACGATGTCCTGCATTCCTTCTTAGAAATGTAGTCAAAAGAGTCACACAAGTATAACTTCATTGCAGAGCATTTGGACAGACTACCTTTCTTATGCCCTTTCTTACTGCTTTTCCTTTAAAGGCAGAAAATCTTTCTCAAGTTTGTGCCAAAATTTTATGTGAAATAATTTCCAGATAATGTTAGTCACCTAGTTACCCTTTTCTCTCTTTTTTAGCCTTCCTTCTTTTCAGAATAAAGGTTTTTTCACTTGATGGGGATAAGCTTTCCTAAGTATTGAGAAAATTATTTGGTACTAAGCAACGCCTTGCCTATGCTCTTCTTTAAATACTCCAGGTTTGCATGCTTCAGGCTTCCCAACCCACAAAGCTTTCTCACTTATGTGTGGAAATATGCTTAGCCTTTGGGATATGTGATTGGAAATGACAGGCTCCTTGTATTGCTAATACCGCATACTTTTTGTGTACTGATCTTGCATAGATTGTCTGGTCATAGAGATAACTTCGAGTTTGAACTTCTGTGTCACATATGAAATGAAGATAATAAAATGATGTGCAACAGAAGAGAAGAAGAGGTAAGATGAACAATGTGATAAATTTAAGTCACAAGATTTAGAGACTGGCTGCTTTACACCTTTTAGCTTACTCCTTTCCAGCCAGGCGGTAGGAATTGAAAAATTAAGTCTTTGTTCCTGTAGGAGGACTCTTGCCCTAGGGAGAGAGGAGCAGTGCAGTAGAACCATAATAGTAGTAGTAGAACCATAATAATACTAGTAAAAGTAATAATCCTTTCTTAAAAGGCAACAAATACTAGAAATACCTGACACTTTTTCCTGAGGAGCTCACCAGGCTGAATTCTGAGGCTTTCTTACTCAGTTCTGTAGTTCTTGTTATAGAAATATGGTGCTCATGAAGTTCAATAATTATAGATTGAAACTAGACTGCATTAGGCTCCTAACTACTTCTGCCCAAAATTCAGATCATCAAACCATGTATTTTGCTGTTGCCAAACCTTGCAATTACTTTAAGTCTTTGAATGCTCATTTCCAGGGCTGAGAGAGCCTCTGGCAATGTCCTATGCCACCCAGGCTACGTTCTGTACGACAGAGCGCCATGATTTCTCACACCAGTTTTGTGTTTGCACGTTGCATACTGCATGGACCAGTGCATTTCAGGAAATTTCAAACATCTTGGTGTCAAATGTCGAATGTCAGAAGTGGTGAGCAGAGGAAGGGGAGCCGAGATGTTCCTCTCTCTGCTAGGACTGTGTCTGCAATACACTGCTGCATGAGACACGGCATTTCAGTGGAGCACTGACACACTGGGAAAATGCAGTGTACTGTTTCTAAAAGGAGTGAAATGAAAAATGAAAATTGAAAATCTTGGGTGTCTATTCCGCTCAGGTTGAATAACAAAATAGGATACGATATGAGTATGACTTTCACACACTGATTTTATGTGAAAGATTATTTTTCCTGCATTCTTCAGAAAAGGAAATAAAGTCGCAAGTGTCCTCATAAGCATGCTTTTTTGCACACAACTCACAAAATATACTATAGACACCTTTCTGATAAAAGGCATGGTGAGATTAAGTGATTTTCCCTAAGATGTCAAAGCCTGGTATTGGATCTTTTTCATCTCTTTGATGCAGTGTCTCATCTTCTTTACTCATGGACAACTGAAAGACAAACAACTTCTATGGCTTCATCAGCTTGAGTAAGTTCTTAACTTTATCCAAAGGCTTTGTATTAATTGGGAAATAAAAGGAGGTGTAGAAAGGCAGCACTGGCAAATCCTGTGCTGTCAGAGTCTCAGAGGAAGTCGAATGACCCTTGCTTGAGAAACACAAACCACCAAATGTGGGTGTGGTATTTACTGGTATGTGCTCTGCATTCTCCTCTGAGGATTGACTGCATTTTGCATTGCTACTGCAAATCCTGCCTGTCTCTTAGAAGAAGATTTCAACACTAACTCTTCTGAAAACAACCCACTGGAGAGAAACACTGTGAGAGTTAGTATTTTGACTTCTGACTTGAGTCCTGGTAAGCTCTCCCCTGGTGTTAATTATTTGTGGTAAGAAGGAAGAGCAGTGGGCTTTCCGACACGGTGGGCATTCATTAGCGTGTACTGTCAGTGTCGATAGACCCGCACTTGGACGGCAGTCTTATCTCTCTGGCTTTCCTTTGGAATATGTTTGTTTGCTGTTTCTCCCTGAAGACAAGTCAACAGTTCCATTAACTTTCTGATGTTGGTATGGGAATGTTTATATTAATTTCATTACATCAGCAGCTCTGTGATCTCTCATTTAAAATTGTCTGTGGGGGAAGGTTATTTCAGTAGTCCTGTTTGGTTGTTTGGGTTTTATTATTAAAAAGAGAGGAAAGAAAACCCAAAATTAATGGGAGGAAAAGAAAACTAACTTTTGCAGAAAATAAACAGGTTATATTTGTAAGGTGCAAGGTCATAAAAGGTTGCATTATGTCTTTGTAACTGTTTACT
>WEIS01047418.1:0-17760 GCA_013389965.1 Todus mexicanus
TGGTGTGTGGTGAGGAGAGAAGGGTCTGTGGAATTTGGACAAGGAGGAGGAGAAAGCAATGGTCTTAGGCCTCTAGGGAAGGAGAAACAAGCCAGTCAAATGATGTGCTTTGAACTACTTACCCTGTTTTGCTTGCATATTTTTATACTGTTATTGTCAACATTAAAATGGTTCAAATGAGAGCATGTACTAATACATACTTGGTCCCTTTTAGTGATGTAGCAGCATAACCAGATGATCCTGGCACTACTTAAAGTTTAATCCATGAGCTTGGAGTTCAGGACACAGCTGGAGTGCTGTTGACCTGTGTATGTCTTTGCACTTGGATAGTATTCTGGGACACTAAGATTACTTTGTTCCAATTTTAAGAGATCTTCAGTTGTCTCTTGTGGTGTATAGAACAATTTTATAGTTGCCAACATTTGTAGGCTTGATAATGTAATAGAATTTGATTTACATGTGCATACACTTTTAACATTTGCAGTTACAAAATATTTTTTAAAAAATTAAAATATTTTCCATTATTTCAAATTGTGTTACTTTGACTTTACCATACATACTGCAGAAAAATAAATGTAGACTAGAAGTATATGTTGCTATATTAACACTCTGCTTTGATAGTAAGATGCTTAACCGTTGCAAATACCTTAACTGACCTTAATGTGCCAAATATGTATTTGTAAAAAGAGAATCAAATGTTTAAATATAGATATATTATTTTGAAATACTCCAATATATTAAAGAAAACAATGATATTTTTATAAATATTATATAAAAATAATTGTATAAATATATTTTTATAAGATTCAGAGACCTTATGCTGTTCTAAACTGTTCAGTAATCCCTGATTTTGTAATAGCAAAGATCAGGAAGAGCTTGTGTCTAGCTCTTTTCTCAGTTTCATCTCTGACCTTGGCATAAGCTAAGAATAGTCTTTTGTTATCTATCCTTAGAGTTTGTCTGAAGTTATTTGTCAAATTTAGAAGTTTAAGAAAACACCCCAAGTCCCAAAGCTAGCACTTCCCTCCCCGTTTTTGGATGTCTTAGAGCTTTCAGGTGAAAGTGAAAAATACAACAATAGAAGACATGGACATGCCTTTATGTATGTCAAAGTAAGTCAAAACAAGCTTCATTTTCGTTTTGTTTGGGTTTTTTCCTTTGGTCGAACCATCTGAAGCAGCTGTTTTTTCTTTCATCCACCAGTGATATACTTGGGATGGTAAGAGGGCAGCTCACTGAATCCTTTTGTGGATGCAGCTGCCTCTTGGCTTATCAGAACTATTTTGCCACTTTTATATCTTCTTTTAGCTGCTTCAAAGTTTATGGCCCATCTGTTGGACATAAACAAGCTAGCAAGTTCTCTTGGGTTATAAGAGCTGCCTGAGTGGTTCAGTGGTAGTTTGAAGCAGAGAGTGTTATTGGGTAGGGAGGATGTGGTGTGTAAGGAGTAGACGTGTACAGCATTGTAGATGCTTTTGTAATACAATGGATATTGGGGAGTAGGGAATTTGAGTGACTTGTAACTGGAAAAAAGAAAGGGTTTCAGATTCCACTGGGAGCTCATTCTTTCGGAACCTTAAACAGTGAAAAATACCTTCCCAAGTGTGGGTGTCAAAATCTCAAAACAGCAATTTGTATGCATGCTTGCAGATAATTACTCTTAAAGATCCTGTATAGAAATAAATTAAAATTTTATTCAATTTCAGAGCATCAGGATTCAGCAGGCCAGTAACTTTTATAAAGTTTCAGAGCGTTTGCTATTGTTCACTGACATAATGAATTGCACAGAGTAGATACTGAAATTTACCTGCGGCTCACTGGAACTCCAAACCCCACTAGGCCTGTTCTTCCTCACACTGGGACTTGCAGACTCTTGCAGAGAGGTGTTTTGACACTGCAAGTGTCAAAGCTCCCTCTACTGCATCTGCCATTAACTCCACTTGCTAGCGTATTATCGAACTGTAGTGCAAGACCTGGGGAGTTGTATTTATGAAATAGTCCAATTTTAACATTAGTGTTGAATTTGAGGAGTGTGTACTTGGTTTGAAAACTCTTGAGTTGTTTGGTTTTTGCTAACAGTGGTGAATTTTTTTCCACAGTAAAATTGCTACAGTAGAGTAGTTTTATGTAAGAAGATACTCCGTATTCTTAAAGGTTAATGTGATTATACAGGGAGAATATTGTGGTTACATATTAATTGGTACAGACAGAAGCGACAGAAATAGAGCTTTTACTGATCTTTACTAAGAAAATTATTGTGCATAGGGAACATGTTGTAAGTTAAGAGAATAGGATTCAATATTCAAGGTGTGGTTATAACACTTTGTAGTGCTTAAAATTGCAAGATAAGACCATGCTGTTTTTATCCCTTGTTTTCCCATACCTGTACCCATATTTGGTATGTTCTTTGTCAACTTTCTCTGTTTACAAGTAGAAAAATGAATTTTTAATTTTATTTTTTTTCCTGTCGGTATGCAGCATATGTTTGCTGTGTTGTGTGGTGGGGGACAGCAAGTTTGCCTGTGGCTTTTAGGAACTGCAAAGCTAATTAATTTAAATGCTCAGTCAGCTCTGGTGCCTCTAAGTAGACCACTTCATTTTCTGTCCTTGTAGACTCTATTTATAGGTGTCAATTCACTGTTGTGTTAGAACACAATAAGATTTGAAATCTGGATTTTTTTTTTTTTAATGTGGCTATTGAGTTGGAGCATCCAGATGACTTACAAAAATGTTGGTCATGAAGTTTTTCTGTATTCTTTTCTTTTCCACTCTTTGGAATCATGTTAATAGTTTCACTGCAGAAGTGCAGTTAGCATATGTTTTGAATGGCAGTGTTAAACTGAAAAATATTCGGACACACCCTTAGCTGTATGTTTCCCTTTGCTTTCCTTCCAGATGTCTGCACAGAAAGTATTTTCAGAGTTGTCTTAGTGTTTGCTTAGAGTAGTGGGATGTTTCCACTTAAAACATCTGGCTATTGTCTAATCCTTCTGCAGACATGCTCTTATTATAAAACTGGGTTCCTAGTTTAACACTCGTGTTTATCTGAAACAGTGTTTTGCAAAAGCTTCTCAAATACATTAAAACAACACACACACACCCTCTCTTTTTTGTCTTTTTCTTTTGAGGACTTCCCTGGGGCACTTTTAAAAATAAATCTTTTAAATTGAAATAGGTGGCATGTGTCATATCTCTTCAGGATCCTCACCCTTATCCTCTCCCCAGGGAGCTGAGTTGCCTGTGCCATGCTTGCCCCCGACTGTCCAGGACCCTAGAATTGCATCAGGCCCTCAAGGGAGGTCGCAGCAGAGGGACAGGTGATGCATGCAGGCAGAGGCCATTGCGTCCTTCTACTACTCTCAAGACATGCCTTTGGGGATATTGTGCCAAAGTTAAAGTTTGGACAGTTCTATATAATGACATGGTTTCCAAAATTCAGTAGACTAAAAATTGGAGCTTTAAGGTCCTAATAATTTTTGTCACTTCTCAATCCGTATTTAGAATGTGGGAGGGGTAGATGAGAAGATTTTAAGCATGTGAATACTTACAATAAAAATAAATACATAATTTGCTGTTAGTGGTGTAGCTTCTTGCTTTACATCTAAATAATAATGTTAATAGCTTTTCCATATTTTCAGGCTAGCCTTTTTTTTTTATATCTTTAAAATGGAATTTATAAAGGAGAAAAAAAGATACCTCTGTGCCTTTTCCAGAAAGAATTGAGTTTTGTTGTGTGATTGTGTCTATTTTGTGAAAGTATTGTGTATATATAAATAAATGCCTAGCTAAATAAAAAGACAAACCACATGTATTTGAAAAAGCGTAGATCGAAATGTGTACCATAATAGTTTTGAATAAACTACTACTGTAGTTTGAATTGTATGAATACCTTCTTCCATACTTTAAGCTAGTGCCTGATACGTAAAGCATAACTCTAGATTGTTCTAGTCAAACAGTAGTCAGTATTTGCCCACTCTGTAGCCTGTGTGCTATCCTTTATTATGACCGTACCTTCATTATATTCTTTCATCTGTGGTTCTCATTATGAAAATGTCTTGAGTTTTCCAAGTAGAATATTTGAACTTTCTAGTCTGTTGGACAAACAGTTTAATCATTTGTATATGCTTTTTTGTTTGTGGAAATTGAGGAGTGTGTATTGTTTTGCTGCATTGTCCTCATTTGAGTTAGAACAGAACAAATTCTGTTCAGTGATTTACTTTTCAGCTCAGTCTCTTTTAACTAACTGCACTTTCTGAAGTTAATGGCACATTTTAGCAGTCCCTGCTCCTAGCAATGATAATGCTGCATGTTTAGAGTTACTACCAAGGATTGGTGTGCAGACCAAGGTACATTGCTAGATCATGTGTACCATGTTGGGAGATGCAGAAAGTAAAAGGCTGCACCTGCAGGGAGGAAAGGCCAGCAGAGGTGACCCTAAACTGACAAATGAGATATTCCATCCCATATACATCATATTCAGTATACAGCTGAGGGATCGTGAAGGTCAAACTCTTCTTCAGTAGTTAGTGTTCAAGGAGGATTCTGTCCATTTTACCTTTGATCCCAATCTGTGTGTTCCTGAATCCAGTTCTAGAATGTGTCTCCTGAATCTGGTTCCTGTCTGCCACTGAGTCCCAGTGCCTGCTCCACAGTGTCAGTGTTGACAGTGACAATACTGGGTTTGTATATATTTGTATACATTCCATTTTATTGTTATTTTCATTTTCATTAAAGCTGTTCTAGTTTCCTTTTCTAATTGGTAAGTCTCCTTTATTCCCTTTCTTCTCCCCCTTGGGGAGGGAGAGGTGTTAGCAGAGCGTGTCTATTACGGGTCTAGCAGACTGCCCTGACCCTTGGCATTCATGGGTGAAGCAACTATAGAAACTGTAGACCAATAACTGAATTTTACAGTTTTTTACAATGAGTGAGCTCTTAGTTTTGGTTTACTTGGATTTAGTTTGGCTTTTTTTGAAGATGTATATGTTTTGTTGGACATGTGCTTTGTTGAAGAAGGGTGTGATAGTGTAGATGCTTCAAGTGCGTTGTGATATCATGGCTTTTGATAGAAAAGTAGTGATTTCCATTGGCACATCTTACTGTAAAGTAAGCCCTTAATTTTTCTCAAGTTCATAAGCTTTTATTATATGTGGATAGCAAAAGGTAATTGCACATATTGAACTTATTCCATGGAAGATTTGAATTTATTTTTAAATCCAGCCATATCAAACTGAAGTGTTTAAGAAGTAAGGGAAGAGAAAAATCTGATTTGTTAGTTGAAATTTCTTTCGCACATCAAGGAAAAAATTGTAGTGAAATTGGAGCGAGGTGTATCTATGTCAGTAAGTCTTGCAAAAAAATTACTTAAAAGAGTTGAGGCAGGAAGTTCTGTTCTCAAGTTAAGACCCCTAACAGTTGTTGCACTGTATTACCTATATATTCAGTATTTTCACAATGAACACTGTTAGCGTTGTTATTGGGCCACTGTGGTTGTACATGATATTTTTGGATGCATAGCTTTTGTATTTAGTCTTCCATTGAAGCTTTCAAGATTTTCTGAGTCTCACTACGCTTAAAAAGTGCTTCAACTTCCTATGAGTTGGTCAAATGAAATACAAAATACAGATATGTAAATTCTGTTAAGCTAATGAAAATATGGAACCTGTATAGCTGTGATGCCTAGGGTGCAGATGTCAACATTTCCATAACTTAAAGAAGTTACAAGTACCTAAAGAATAAAGTCAAGGATTTATTATTGCATACTAGCAGAGGCACTGATTTCATATATTTGTGGCTGAAGTTGCAAATCCTGAAAAACGTAGCAAGAATAATTTGCATGTTGATTCAAAGGCAAGCTTGACACTACTAGAGTGTGGAAAAAAAAAATCATTGCTTCAAGCCAGTGTGCTTGTTTCAGCTACAAGTTGAAACAAATTGTGTATTTCAATACTACTGTTTTATTGATTTGTAGTTGTTACTTAATTAGTTTCACTCTTTCGTGGAATTTCCTCTCACACAGCTATAGTATTTAAGCAGATGAAAGTTAACTAAAAGGTACACTTTGCAGAGGTTTACCTGGGGTTTTATATACAAACAATTTTCTTTGATCCACTTTCCAAACAGTTAATTCTCTCACTTCAAGTGTGTAGGCCAAGGTAAAAGTGGAGAAAAATATAAGTGGAAAATTAAAGTGAAACAAACAAACCTTGTTTTTGAGGACTTCCTAATTTTGAGAATATTATTATTTTCTTTCAGACAAAACAGAAATCATGTCTTAAGGTATATTTGATTGAGATTGAAATATGTTGAAAATAAAGTATTACATAAAATAGCAGTAAATATATTGATACTTTGCTAATTTGCTGAGAGTTCTCATAGTTGTTCTATACCTTCTATAGCTGTATTGAAATCCATTGGTGAAAGAACATAAGTTTGGTAGTGTTAAAGCAGAGCTTGGGAACTCTTATAAGATGGAGGGAGATCTGAGTACTGATTTAGAGATCTAAGCTGTGTTTAGTTTAGAAAAGAAAAGGAGATTAAAACTCTGAAAAAGCTGGGACTAAATTTGCTTTTCCCTATTACAGTTTTTTCCTGGTGAACTATGTTGGTATCATCCATGCAGCTGTACTGGTAGAGTCCTACAGTAATTTTGCAGGTAGATGCCATGCAGGTTTTGTTGTTTGGAAATTTTTTTTTTTTATTATTTTTTTTTTTTGTATTTTGAGCACTAGCTTGTAAAATTCTGTGCTACCATTAGCATCTCAGTAACATTGAAATTTTTTTTGAAATACAATTTTCCAAAATAGAAGAACATATTGATACTATAAGTAAAAATGTAGGCTCTCATCTGTACTTTTTACCATCAAATTGATACCTGTTTTTGTATGGGTCTATCGATAGACCTTTCAAGCTTTTCATACCAAATTGACTGTGAAGTATTTTGAACTGCTTTCATTTACTTCTGTTTTCAATATTCCATTTAATTACTTAGCTCAGACTAATAAATGGTTTTGTTCTTACATCTTGAAAGTATAGTTTTACTTTAATTGCTATATCTAATTTCACATTAAGTGAGCAGTATCCTAGCAACTTAATTCCCTGGTAGTTTTTCTTACTTCATCGTTAATACTTCTGCAGTTTGACCAACTTTTTTTTTTTCCCCCCTTCCTTGTCTCTTGCAATGCAAATCTAAACATAGTTCTATCTAATCTGCCATTTATTTCTTGAATAAAATGGAGAATATCCAGTTATAGAAATGGAGTTTAGATGTCTATTGAAAACAGGTGTAATGTAGATCTTCTTGCTGTGTTAATGGATTTCTGTTCGTTATCATGTATTCAGATGAGGTAAATATAGCTTTTTGCCCTGAAATCTCTCTTGACCCTGAAAAACTGTTCCATAATCCTTTGTGCATACAGTGTTTTGTTCCACAAAATTGGCATTCACAGAGGGGAGATCATCCTGACAAGTGTATGTTATCTCCAGGGCTGCTCATTTTTGGAAACTAAATGCAAGAAACACTATTATTTCTCCATATATCTGATGTAGTAAATAGTTTTGTATATTGGATATCTAAATAGATCTGTTGTTGGACTAAATTCTGTTTGGTGTTTTGTTCTTTTTTATATATTTTGAATTCTTTGTAATGATTGGACGTGTCTACTGTGAAAGTGAAATGGAAATTGTAATTTATTTAGCATCATTTTCTTCTGGCTAGTTCTTTTATCAGAGTACATTTTTGAAGGAATTTGTTTACGTTTTGAGGCCCTGATACAGAAAACAAACATCATCCTGGATTTAAGATTAACGTCAAGCTTGAAGAAAATAGGATTGGAGTGCTGTGCATCTGGAATTATTTGAAAGTGTGCTGGGGGTGGGGGAGTAACAGACAGATGTTTTTTTTCCATGTTCACTAGTATGGATACGTTTTATATGAGAGGAGTGCTGACATGTTTATCAAAATAAGTGCAGTATATGTATATTTTCATACTGAGGATAATTTAATGTATTTTCTGACATTACAGACTTAAACATCAAAGTAAATAAAGTTAGTCAAACCCATGCATTATAATTACTGAAGTGCTCTCTAATGTGGGTCAGCTTCAAGATTATAGTTTGATTTGTCGAATTTCACTCTGAGGCTGTAAGGAACCTGTTTGAAAATGATAAAGTTGATGAACCTATTTCTGAGATACTTGATAATCATTGCTAAATAAAATCCAAAATGTCTTTGAGGGGGAAAACCCCCAACCTTATTGAAAAAAAGAATGGCTGTAAGTACTTATTTCCACAGTGTACCTGTCTTAAGAGACCATGAAGTTGGAAGATCTGAGAACACTGCAGTTCTTGAGAATCCCTGTAGTCAGAAGGAGATGTTCAGAGAATCCCAAGCACATCTTCTGTCTACTGCTGGACATTGAGAGTCCTTGGGGAAAACAGTAAAGAAGATTTAAATCTGACCTCATAAATCTCCTCTGGAAAGGATAAGCCATCACTTCAGCATGAACTCTGCAATTCTGTGCTCTGTGAACTTAGAAATATGGCTATAGTTTTCCTTCCCTCTCTCCCCACTCTCTTAAAATTATGGATTTTTATCTGTGTGTAATATTTATTCGCTACTTCATCTTTCCAGTTGATAGATTGAATGCTTATGCCATTTAATGAGCAAAGTAAGGTTTTTTGAGTCTTCCCAATGGAAGCCTCATTATTAGTCCCTTAACCTTATGCTTTCAGTACTTAGAGTATTAAGAAAATGTGTCAGTATTATTAGAATTTGGGTGTGTGGGGGAGTAGTTGATCTGCATCTTAGATTAAGAATATGAGATATTAAAAGAAAAAAATAATTGTAATCAGGATATTTAATACATCCTTTTATTGTTCCTTTACTAATGAAATTTAAAGTAATCTATCAACATATTTTCCAGGAACAAATGAAGAAAAATAGAAATCTGCTTTGTTTTAATCACTTTTTATTAATTCTACCCTAAAGCTCTTCATGACTTCAGCACAGAACCCAAACACACAGAGCAGCAGACAGAGAGGGAATCTGTCTCACTAATCTTTTTTGGATATGACACGGCAGAGAGTCATTTACGATGCGGACAGGTTTTACACACAACATGCAGTCCATGTTTCCACCCAGGCCAGAAAAACTTTCATGTTTTGGTCCAGAAAGGTGACAAGTTAGTAGTACAGAATGTGTAGTCAGAGAAGGGGTGAAAAAAGTTTCCTATCTTCAGCCTGGAAGGTGGAGAAGGCAAAGATCTTAGGATTTTTCTTCTATGAAAAGAATTACTGATATTAAACTACATAACTGTGTCTCATCAGAAGCCTTGGGGTCTAGTTTCAGGTTAACATCTTTATTTCTGACTCATAGGAAATACTTTTTTAAAAAAAGTGTGAACAGCTGATTTTTACAGTTTTGGGGTTTTTTCCAAACAATACGCACATAAAACCCAAACCTGTGTGAGATCAGAAACTACATATGGAATTTCATGTTATTGGCTGTCTCACATTGCTAACAGCAGTCAGTATTTTAAAGAATAGCAGTTGTACAGCAGATGAGGTGGAAGTGATATGCTGAAGAACTTGGAGATTTTTAAGGTAGTTTACTCATAGTTATCTACACTCCAGAAAGCTCCCAGTTCTTCAGCCAGTAGCTGGAAGCCTTGGTAGACCAGGCATCAGCTCAACTTTTATGTGCTCTTGGGCAGAGACACTCTCAGATTTCTTCTTGGAGTTTATGCTCCCAAGTGCATTCAGGCTCTCCATTCTAGAGAAAGGAAACTGGGAAACCTGAGCACAGAAAGGCTCTTCCTGGCTCGTTCACCCACGTCATTATATCATTGCTGACATGATGGCAGTCTGTCCTAAAGTTGCAGACAGTGGAAGGTACCCTCCCCAGGTAGTGTGCATTGAAATTTCTGATTTCGTAAAAGATTAATTACCTCAGAGACATTTTGATAGTATTTAGCATTTTCCAGAATTCTGCTAGAAATTAATTTGTACTATTTAAGAATCGATACTGAAAATGCAGCATATTAAAGCTGTGTAAAATGAGATGCTAATCTGTCTCTCCGAAGTGGAATGTAATTTATATTACATTTTTTACATTTTAGTCTGAAAGAAGCTAACATACACTGCAACTACAAAGTGTATGTTCTGTAATGGATCACAAAGGTATTTCTTGTACTTACAGAGAAGTAAGAACTCAGATTTTGTGTATTAATATCCATATGGTCTGTATTGCTAATCTTCAATAAAACAAGTCCAAAACTTGTTTTCATTAAGTGTTAAGGATTCTTATCTAGTAACTTTAATGACCATTCACCTGTTCTAATGTTCTGTATTTTAGAAGCTGAAAGAACTCAGGAGTTTTCCAAGGGAAAAGGAGGGATGTGGGAACTCCAGCTGGACAGCTCCCATGTACTTCAGAGTCGGTGTGATTTTCTTGGCTTTGCTTTTTGTTTATTTTTGCTTATTTGTTTTTTCCTCAAATATTTTGAGTTTATTCCTGAATTGGCGGGAGGAAGGAAAGAGCTGTAGTGCAGTAACTGAGTATCTAGTTTGACAGAGAACAACTGAGTTCTAAAAGCACAATATTGGGGATTTTCATAAAGCAAAAAAGAAATTTGCATATTCTACCATATTTTCTGAATTACACTTGCATTTTGGCTTTGAAGACTGGTAGTTTGCCACCATAATTAGTCTTTGCTCTTTGTAAAGTGTATGAAAAGTCACTATTGTAAACCCTATTTACTGCTACTTTTCAAGTAAGTTAATGTAGAGAGGAGGATTATAGCCAACATTTTTGGATGTCTCACTACATGATATTACAGAAATTCTCAACTCTCTGGGCTGGGTAAGTATCTTTATTAACAGATGAAAGCCAGCAGGAAATTGTGAGTATACCTTTGGTTTAGCCTGCTATCTTCTTTTTCTGGGCAAGAAACTAAAGGCTAGATTGCCAGAATGACTCTGGTGTAGGAAGGGAGATATCTGAAGGATTGTGTTTAGTTATTTGTGAGGAGTCTAGATACGAATGAAAATCAGTGTGTAATAAATAGTGTTCTAAGATCTCCTCATAGATGAAAAAAGGACCACCATTTGAATATCTTAGCATCTCTTTCATATGAAATCAGAGAACAGACTCGATCTAAGTGTTCAGTGGCTGATTGATAGATGCCACCTGTCTCTGATAAGTGCTGTAACCAGAGGGCTTGAAGAATATCACTTCTTGAACTCCCTCCCTAGTCCATCTCGTTATAAAGTATTTGCTCTTCAATGTTTGTCACGGTTTGGGGTCAGGGCACCCCCAAATGTGCAACAGAACGCTCTCTCCCCCTCCCTACCCAAAAAGGGAAGAAAGGAAATAAAGGAGAGAGTTATCGATTAGGANCACAACCACGACAATGTTATAAATCTGATAGGAAGTCTGAAGTAGAATAACTTCACTCACTTGTTAAAACAGCTTAACGTACCCTGGGTGAGACAGGATGTATTAAAATTCTTCCATTTGGGTAATGAGTCTGTACTTAACCATTTTGTGCTTATTCAAACCACCGTGTTTTTGGGATTCTATGCATCCTACTTAAATAGTAGTGGATCATCAGTACTTATTCCCTTCTGCTCTCCATGGTGGCCTTCTGAAAGAAAAGAAGGTTCCTCATTTTGCAGTTCTATTTCTAGCGATGGCAAATTTCAGACCTCTTTATCTGTCAGTGTTAGATTCTCAAGTCAGATGAACCTTTGAGACCTGTGGAATCAAGTGTTCGCTGTTGTCCAACTTGCATTGCTTTCCTGCTCAGTGTGTTTAAATTGCATTTTCTGCTCTTAAATGACTGCTTTTTTTGTTAATGCTTTATGTAAACCAGACCCTTAATGTTGACTTTGACTCCGCACTGTTAAATAATTGCAGTGTTAATGCTAAGTATCATTGCTCTAAAGTATTGTACTTTATTTGACTCTATTAAAGATGGATTTTGCAAGCTTTAACTTTTCTTTTGTTTGAAATTAAGAAGTTCTTCATAATATCTAAAGTTTTTTGGCCTCTCTTCATAGTTTTATCAAAACTATACAGTCTCTAGATTTTTTTTTTTTTCTGAAAAAGCTAATACCTCCCAAGTAAAGTGGTATGATTACTTGTTGCTGCTAGAAAAAAGAATTGACTCAGTTCAGTGCAAACCTCATGTAATACTAGTACAATGAGAGAAACAACAAGTGAAATGAGGAATAATAATACTGGCAGTTCTGAGTCACATTTGAAAATTCAGTCCACAGCTGGGATGTGTTGTGCAAAACAAATTAATTGCAAATTAACACATTAATTCTCCATATAGCCTGCCTTAAGAGTATAATCTTTTTCTGACCACCAAAGTGAATGTTCCAGGCTTATGTTGATGGATGATTAATTCATTTGAATATAATAGTTTTGATAAATTTGCTTGTAGAGGCATTTTTTTAGTACCCACTAACAGCCTAAAAATAGCAAAGCATTTTTAAGTGGGATTGCTTTTCTGTGAAATTGTTCATGGTTCCATACCTACATTCTGTACAGATTAGCTGTCCACCCTGGTCTGGGCACAGCAGAAAGATGTTGAGCTGAAACTGCTTAAATTAGGGAGAAAGAAGAGGTCATATGAACTTCCTCTGAGAGGAAGAAATTCCCATCTTTGGGAATTATTCTTCCTCCTCTTAACCATATTGAGTCTTCTAGACTCCTGATTGCTAAAAACCCCACTGTAGCCAAGACATTTAGATAAAAGCAGCAAATGGGCTTCTGAGCTAAACTCAGAGGACCTATTTCAAGGATGCTTTTGTTATTGTTCTTTTTCTTGTATTTTCAGTGAAGAGTATTTAATTGTCCGTAAGTATTTATGTTCCAATTAAGATAATTGAACTGAGTCTTAACTGTAGTCTTGGTAGGTGTTCACACTGGTGACTTTCAGTAATTTACTGAAATAGCTTTAGAATTATATTTATTTTGTCTCTTTTTTTTACGTAATTCCATTTGATCTTGATATATTTGGAAAACTTATAAACCATATCTTTGTATCCCAGCAGATTGATTAAAAGTAAGTATGAATGAATATTCTGTTACTCTTCTCACATCCTAAATGCATACAACATTCTAAAGCGATTCACTTTTAAAACATTTTTTTAATTAACTGGAACTTGCAAAATATGTGTTAAGTTTATGCAGCAAAGTGTTTTGTATTAGAAATGCTCTATAATTACACTTCTTCCAGTCATGAAAAATGAATTAGTGCTGCATTTTATGTGATGACAAATTTTCCTGTTTGTTCTAATTTTACTGAATAGCGTACTGTAGCTTCTTGGCACAGCCTAGAATAACTCTATTCAGCTATGAAAGTAGAAACTATGCTTAATACCAGGAAAGGCCAATAATGTGTGTAAACAATTAACTTACATGAAAACAAAGTAAAACAACTGTGAAAAGGATGACATAGGGGAATTAGCTATCAGACACCAGTACACCAGTTTGTCTAGACAATTGGGATCAATGAAAGTGCCTGAAATGGAGCTTCAGAGCGACTGCTGGACAAGTGGTACAGATAATTTCTCTTTTGAGAATACTAGTATATTCCTGTCTAGCTTTCTTTTGACAGTGGTCAAGTAGGAGATAGAAGACATCAGATACAGCTTTCCCATTTTTCTGTTTTGTTTTGTCCTGTGGGAAAGTGTTGTTTTTATTTTTTTCATTCCCGATGAAAATGAAAAGCCCGAGGGACAAATTCTCAGAAGAAAACATATTTGAGGTCTGTCAAAACACTTTATTTTGATAAATATGTTGTCCTCATAATTTTTTTTTAGCCTTTATTAAAGATTAATAATCAGGTTGCTTATTGATATAGTTGGCTTGCTAGCCACTATTTGTACTGATGCTTCTGTAGTCCATGCAAATCGTCAGATGGAGCTGATCAGTGATGTTCTTGCTTAACTTGAGAGAATTGGGAAACCCTTGAAACAAACAACACCACCAAAGCGAGCTTCACTGAACTATCTCCATTTCATGTAGGTTTTCTAAGCAGATCCTGTTAATAAGTGAAAAGAAGGATTTTTAGACAACAGAGAATGAGATAATGACTGTTAATCTAAATCCTGAATTAGATTGCTGCTCTGGAGCTGCCTTTTAATGCTGAAGTTAATGTCTAGTTATTTGCTTTTCTTTCTGTCGTGTGTATGCTTTTTGTCGTTGAGCCACTCTGCTTCTTTATACTGTATATTTAAAGTTCAAAATGTTTTTATGGTGTATCTGATGTAATAAATGCATTGTTTGAACAGTAGAGAATGCTTTCCATGCCTCTGTTTTATTCATAATGCCAGAGAAATCTCTTGTGAGTCACTTAATTCAGTGTTTTTACTTGTCAACTGGAAGGCCTCCTCAGCTTTCAATTCTGAATGCTGTGTGAGATGGTCAAAAGCTTTCTAAAAGTCAATGCATATTGCATTCACTCTGCTTTGCTTATCTGCATAGACAGTCATTTTGTCACAGGGGGAAATTAGGTTGGTCAAGCATGATTTGCTCTTTGTAAATCCATGTTGACTGCACCTGACTGACCTTTTTTACATGTTTTGAAATGAATTACAAGGATTTACCATCTATGGCTTATGCCTTTCTTGTTTTCTCAGGTGGTTGCCTGATTTCCTTTTAAAACAAAACAACCCCCCAAAACTATCATGAATTATTTTGGCTTTGTTTGAAAGCCTTTTGGAAATCTTTGTGAATTTGTTAGATGGAACATGATTAAAAATGTGCTTATTGTTACTCACAGAACTGCAATGTGTTTGGGCTTCTCTTTAGAAAAGCCATATTGACTCTTAAATCATATTTATCCAAGCATTCACTAACTCTACTCTCTGTTATGGTCCCCACTACTTTGCCCAATGTAGGGATCAGGTATATGGAACTGCAATTCCCTTAATAAACAATGGAGCTTTTTAAAAAAATGATTTTTATTTTTTTAAACAAGCCATTCTATCTGCTTCACAGATAGGAAAGTGATTTTAAGTGCAAGTTTAACATGCCAGCTGTGAAGTATTGCATAGCAAGGAGTATGTTGTGTTGGAGGGACAGATCCCAACCATACTTAGAGGTTGGTGGGTTTAGTTTTTTGTGTGTTTTTTGGTTTTTTTGTTTGTTGGTTTGTGGGGTTTTTGTTAAATTGTAAAGTAAGATCAAGGCTGCATTGAGGATCCATTATCAATTGCTGGTGCTGATCAGAACTTTCATATGTTCCTGACTATATATGATATTTTAAATAAGTCTACCTAATTTAGTAACTTCAGACTATTCAGACAAGGTATATCACAGTGAAATGTGTGCTGCAATTACCTGATCTTAGTGACCAATGGAGGAAAAAAATAAATATCTGCCTTTAAAAGGAAAGCTCATGATGTGCTGACTATGCAGAGATCAGACAAAGGATGTTATCACAGACAGTTCAAGCAACACAGAGGCAGTCATCTTCACAAAATAATACAGCAGAAACAGTTTTTAAAATATATTAGCTATAACAGCTGTCTCCATTATTTTAATGTGACCTCTTTGCTCGTATATTCAGTTTAAACTGAGTCTAAACGATTTGGATAAATAGCCAAATGATGCGAGTAATTTGAAGTTCTGTGTGTGTTGCAAAAGCGAAGTCTCGGTGCAGTTAGGTGCCTGACTCACCCAATGTGAGACTTTTTCTCTCGTTTTTTTGCCTTTTTAAATACATCTTTCGTTAATACAGTGTGCGAGTTTCTAGCTGAGTTTAATGGTTTAGTCACCTGTGAAATTCATGCAGCTCCAGCTGATATGAATTCCTAGTCATAATCTGGAGGTGTTTTCTCCACAGAATGTTAAGATTGGTTATGCCCACAAAAGTAGTCAAGAAAAGATGCCAAAAGTAAGAGCAAGGTGAAGATTTTTCGTGTAACTTCCCTGGAATATTAATGCAGTTTCCAATAAATTATGATTTAGATACTTACTGTGTTACACGTGATGTTTCTCTATAATTTGGTATTCAATCTTGTTCAGTCATTTTATCTTTATCATCTTCAATAGCTAAGTATTATCAGCAAACACAGTTACTTTTCTATTTATCTTTTCTTAGATGGTCCATTATTAAATTATCACAAATTGATATCTAGAGCACTTAATTTTTGTCATGCTATTGTTTGTTGTTCAGCTATTTTATCCTTGAGTTCATTTAGAGCTCTTGGGTGGAAACTATCTAGTCCTGCTGATTAGTTTATGTTCACTTTAGAATCATCGAATCATAGAATAATTAAGGCTGGAAAAGACCTTTTAGATCATCGAGTCCAGCCTATGACCTACCACCACCACTCAGCTAAACCATGCCACTAAGTGTGGCATCCAGTCTTTTCTTAAACACCTCCAGGGACGGCGACTCCACCACCACCCTGGGCAGCCCATTCCAGTGTTTTATCCCCCTTTCTGTGAGGCAGTGCTTCTGAATATCCAACCTAAACCTCCCTTGGTGCAGCTTCAGGCTGTGCCCTCTCGTCCTGTCACGAATTGCCTGAGAGAAGAGCCCATCCCCCTCCTGTCTAAGACTTCCCTTCAGGTAGTTGTAGAGAGTGATAAGGTCCCCCCTGAGCCTCCTCTTCTCCAGGCTGAACTTTGTGTATTTGTTTCACAGCCCTCTCTGGGAAGGTTTGATCCTAGCCTTCTGAGTCCCTCACGAAAGAGAACATCAGCACTAATGATAACTAATAACTTAACTTCTGCATGTGCTTTTATATATCACACCTCAGAAGGTTCTACTTCCTGGCACGTTTCTTGCTCCCATTGTTCATGGAAAAGGATTTACTATTAATTTTTATAACTTAAACCACAAATGTTCTTAGATCTGTCTTAATGAGTTCTTGCCTTTAACCCACCAAATTTTATGATGATTCCTTCTTCTAATTTGTATTATTTTGGAGAATGATTTGTTTCTGTTATCATAGTTTACCCTGCTGCCAAACATCCTTTTGTCCATTCTCAAATCATCTTTGGTAAATTATATTAATTTGTTTTGGACCTTTCATATTGGTTGGGTTTGGGATGTTTTGTCTCCATACTGTCTGCAAAGGTGAATGCTTTTGAGTTTCCTTTCAGATTTTTTTTCCAGAGGTATCCTTACTTTTACGCAGTGCTCTTTGAAAATAAGCAAAACAGCCATAACCTCAGGAATACTGTCAATATGAGACTATGAAAGATGTATGTAAAACAATTTTGTTGGGTGCTAAGCCTTGTAGTTCAGCTACTTAAAGCTCGTTCCAGTATTTAAATGACACTTTATTTCAAAATTAATTAAACCTCATTATAACAAATCATGTGAAAACTGACTTTCAATTGTGATAAGTGGAATAAAAGAATGTACTGAGTGTCAGGGCTCTGAGGGCACTACTAGGCCTTAATTGCCTTGACCAGCATCACCTGGGACTCCAGCCCACACCCACTGCCAATGGGCCTTGAAGCTCCATTAATATCAGGCTGGACACCTGATCCTGCTTTGAGGATGTGTGTTTTCAGCCCTGCACCTGGCTGGTCCTGGTTTGTCAATGGGATTTCCCAGATTGACTTTGGCTCATTTCTTTACCTAATGCTTACTGGGACCTGTTGGTGAGAATTCCTGTTGTCGCTTTGTGACTCTGCTCAACCTGCTCAGATACTTCAGGGCTGTGCTGTGATCTGCTGTGCTGAGAAATCACCATTTGTGCAGGGGTCATCCATGGTTCCCTGCTTATAGA
>WEIS01047422.1:1572-12032 GCA_013389965.1 Todus mexicanus
AACCAACATTGATTCATTGGGAGAGCAAGGTGGAAGGCGTGCTCCTCATATGCCTGGTTAGCTCTTTGCACAGCATAAGCCTTTGCAGGAACGCTACCAAATCAAAAATTCTTTCTTGCAGCAGAGAATGACGTAGCAAGTGCCCCAAATACACGACCATCAGACAGGACATTTTAGTCTCCTAACAACTTTAGAAGAAAATTACCATGCGATGTAGGGAAATACAACCTGACAGCACAAAGGTTTAACCAGAGACAGAACTATCTGTGTTACAGTAGATTGCCCAGGATCTTAGGCTGTGATGGCTGAGAATGCAAACTCCTGTTTAGGTTAAATAGTCCTTCTACTGTAATTTTGTCCGTGGTGAGAATTACATGTTAGATTGTGACAAGAAAAAGACAGAAAGTGGGAGGGAAGAAGACGGCTATTTTTATCCTATTTTATTTGATGCATTAAGTGTAATTTTTCCTATTCTGTGTCAGTAATTTATAGAAATTACATGTAGTACCCTTAAGATCTATTTGCAAGACATTTGGCCCCAGACAGCTCCCTTTCAGCTGCACTGCAAATCCTCCTTAGAGTCCTCAACCTTGACTTTCAAATCTGTACACTGAGGGCAAAGGATGAACCAGTAGGGCACCAGAACATCAGCCACAAGGAGGACCCAGAGGGATTTGGGAATATCACAGAGGAGGATAAGACTGAATCATTGGAGACCTTTGTGCACAGCCATTGCAAACCTAGCAGGTATAAACCCCAGGAAGGGTTCCATCTGCAACTAGGGTCCAAGGCAAGCCACTGCAGCACAACAGGCTCCTCCAGTAGAAGATTAAGCAATTTATTTTTTTATGTTCATGAAAGTACACGGGCCTTGGAATAGTTTCCATCTTCCTCTCTGCTTCTGTTCAGCTTTAATACACATTAAAGTGCATAATACATAGCTAAAGCCATAGCCAGGCTAGCTCACAGTTCTTTGCCTGTTTTTCCAGTTTCAAAACTTTAACGATCTTGGAAAAATGTGCACAAGTATTTGACACATTCAAAAATAAACAGCTGGAGGAATAAAAGGGTGGGTGTGTAGGGACTGCTTACTACAGTCCCTCCTATAAAAAACCTAGAAAACAAAGAAGATTAAGTCCTCTAGTAATTACTTCAAAACTAAGATGCAAAAGGATGTGAGGAAACTGGTGCATTCATTAAAAATGCAGGTAGTAGCAAGCTATTGTCAGCAACTTAATCATTATCTCTAGTACAGCCACAACTAACACCTTCATTTAGTCAAAAGGACCCAGCCAATAGCAAGGTGGTGTTGTACCAGCATGAATACTGCGGGATAGATGCTGTGGTTCAGGAAATCGTCATTCATTCCTAACTCCCAGATTCACTGCTGGAATGTATTTGTGCTAAATGATCACACTCACGTTGGCCCATGGAAGAGCAGTGTGATTCTACCCATTCCTCTTTCCTTGTCCATTTGCTTCCAAATGACTGGAACAAGCAAAATGCTTTCCTATTTATCCCAGCCTGATGAGACCAAATTTCCCAAATAACACCATACGAAGTCTGCAAGGTAGGTAGCCCATAGGCTTAAGAACCAGATCTCTCCAATGCCTGAGTTATCTAATGCTGTTCTCAGAGAAGAGCTTTGCAACACACATACAATACTGATGAAATATTACTATCATTCCTCCTGAAAGTGAATCAATTTATCACAATGTTGTTGTCTTCTATTCTCAAAATTCCAGGTAAAAAGTGAAAAATATCATGGTACTAAATATTTTGCAGTAATAAATTAATATAATTACAGATCTAACACTATCTATAAAATGTTCTTTCTTGCAAGAAAACAGTTATTTTTCTACCGTTGTGATATTCCTGGCAGTTGATAAAAATGCAAAGTTAAACAATAGAACCTCCTTTAATTTCACAGTCTGTGATTCTTTCATAAAACTTTTAAAGATCAATTATGTCCCATCAATGAAGAAGTCAAGCTGAACTAAGTGATTTATGTATAAATAGCCTTATACAGTCAACTACTGTACAATGAGCAACTCATCTGTTAAATGTATATTAAAAGAATTGTTATTTTTGCCACTGTATTATACTTTACCATTACATTACTCTTTCTCATTCTTCATATTTTCTGTCATGGAGCCATCTTGTTGTACACATAGCTGTGTGACTTTCACAAAACATGTACCATTGAATAAAATAGAAATTGAAATCAGAGAGCAATTGTTTACTGATGGGTCTGTGCGATATCCCAAACACAAAATGAAGATGGTGAATTAACATTTTTCAAAGCCACTCTCATTTTTTACATTTAACTCACAATCAGCTTGGTTTACACACAAACAAACAAAAAAAAAAGTTTTCCTTTACCCTGGAAAATCGAGGAAGTATTTGCATTGCAGCAGAAGCGTAAGTTTTGGAGAAATGACATTACAACATTGCTATAGCTTGTTAGGCCTTGCAGATCAAAATGAAGGCTTGCCTAAAGGGTGAAGGGACTCTTCCACATCTGGAGTAGAGCTAGTGACACTCACACAAGTCTTTCAAAACTGATTCTCCAACCCATAGAGGCTGACAATGTCAAGTAGCCAACATCAGCTGGAAGAGCTTGAATGCTCTGAAGAGAGCTGAAGAAAATTGTGTCTGCCTTTTTTTTAGCTCTACAGTCCATAGTACTCAGGAACTTTATCACCGGGTACCTCTCAACATAGTTGTAACACATTGTCACAGTTTGGGGTCAGGGTACCCCCAAATCTGGAACAGAACGCTCTCTCCCCCTCCCCACCCAAAAAGGGAAGAAAGGAAATAAAGGAGAGAGACTTATCGATTACGAAAGGAAACTAGAACAGCTTTACTAAAATGTGAAAAATAATAACAATAAAAAGTAAATATATACAAATATATACAAAACCAGTATCAAACCCAACCCCCCGATCCCCGATGGTAAATACGTCCCCGTCCCCACTGATGCTGTGGAAGGGCCCAGCAGCAGACGGGAACCGGGAGCTGGATTCAGGGATGTTGCCCAGAACCTGGGGCCCAGCCAAGGCCTGAGTTGGGGGCTGAGACTGGGGCCGGAGGCCTCAGGGCAAAGTTGAAGCTGCCAAGGGCAAACCAAGCAAGCAAGAGTCCCGAAGCCAAGAGAGTAGCTCGATCTCAGGGAAATGGAAGACAAAGGGCAAAATGGCGAAAGGGCCAAGAGAAGAAGGGCCGAGACCCTCGTGATCCCTCAGCTTTATACCGAATATGATGTATATGGGATGGAATACCTCGTTGGCTAATTTAGGGTCACCTGTCTTGGTCGCTCCTCCCTGAAGGTGCAGCCTTTACTTTTCTGCACCCCCCCAATGTGGTACACAAAATCTAGCAGTGCCCTTGGTTTGCATACCAATCCTTGGTACTAACTATAAACACAGAGCGCTATCACTGCTAGAAGCAGACTCTGCAAAAACATGCTGCTAACTTCAGACAGATCTAGCTGAAAAATAAAAATCATAGAACAGAATTGTTCTGTTCTAACCCAAACCAGGACACACATCAGGCAGTATTCACAGCAAATGGAGAATGGAGAGGACCAGGAAGCCCTTCTGGACCTGGCATTTCCCTCCTGTTGCAGAGCAGCTGCTAAGCTCTCAAAATGCAAAGGTAAGGTCAAGAGAAGAGCTGAGAGGCAGGATATGTCCCAACTGGTGGTCACAAACTGTCAGAACAAGATGTTGTCATGCACTGACACCTCATGAGTCTGAGAAATGGTCTACAAAGTCAGTATCCAAACAGAGATATTTGGAAGTGGTTTGGGACTAGCCTATAAAAGATACCTGCGTATTAGTGAAAATACAGACTTGTGAATAGGTTCTTTTCACATTTTTAACTGAAGAATTAGAATTATATTCATGGTAGCTCTTCAACGAGGCAGTAGAGCCACTAGGTATCTTGATTTTGCTGTTTAAGAGTCCTTACTCAAAACCAAACCAGTACACAATCCAAATGCAAAAGTAACAAAGAAATCTTATCACAGAGAAGAAACAAGCATTATCTATTCAGGCAATATCTAACAGAGCAAAATATCAACATTCAGAAATCTTTTTCATATTCTTAAGTCTACAATCATCCAGTGAAGTAAATGAGTTGTGATGCAACTTTAAAATCTCCCTGTAAAGGACCAGAACACATTGCAGCAATACAAATTTTATTGCACATCTAAACCTATTTTCTACAACAGGCAGTTACAGCACTGTCATAACCAAGAAAATCTCCCTAGAAAACCAGGAAAGAATATGGGGGTCTTTTTGCCAGCACTAGGATGAGCATGGGGGAGAGCATGAGAGAACCTAGAAAAAGTTTCTTTTTGGATCTTATTTATTATTTGTCTAACAGCAGTGTGGCTGAGCCCCTGAGCACCACAGAACGAGACCCTCCAGGCTGTCTTGTGCTCTGCCAGTGGATGGATCACTCTGCACTGCATCCAGCTCAGTCCCCACTCTTTCATAATGGTGTTGTGAGTGGGGAGACCACAATATGACTATTTCAGTGCATTGCTAGAAATTACAACCAAAATCAAAAAGATAAACAACCATAAAGTTTTAAGAGCCCTGTATCCAGCAGTCGCTAGCTGTTAGGAGAAGAATGAAGGAATTGAGAAAGGAAGGAACTGGAAAAATCTCATCATAAGAACACAGTCCTTTACCAGAGGCACTTTGTCTGCTATGTCCTTACATGCTCTGAGCACAGGGTACTTACAGAATTTCATGTTTTATTGATCATTCCATACTTAAGTTCTGTTAATGGATGCTACCAGTTATTCAACCGATTGGTAGAGAAGGATTTTAAATCATGCTGAAACACAAATATGACTCACAAGACCATACTCTTTTCAGATTTTATGTAAGTGCTAGAGCATCATAGCTTACAGTTCAAGCACAGAAAAGATTTTGAAAAACAAAGCAGAACGTCTCTGCCTCCACACTGCTCTGCCTCCTGCAATCTTTTACATACATGCAAAATGTAATGCAGCCAAACAAAAGCAGTGTTTTTCATCCACTATCCAGCGACACCAGTGAAATACCTATTCAGGAAGATGATTTAGGAGCACATAAAACTTTCAACACCCAAGCAGTGTAATACTACTTCTGAATTTCCAACATGGTGGCAAGAGCTCCTGCTTTGCTGAATTGGGTCCTAAATGATGACTTGCCGTACACGACAAAGGAAAATACAATATTTTCCATTAGATAAATATTTTAACCTCTTCTTTAACCAAACAGACTGTAACTGAAGGTTTGGTCCAGCTGACAGGAAAGCTCATTTCATTAGTAAGGGGAATTTAACCTGTAGGAGACAGAGGGGAGGCAAATAAATTTTGAACATGCCTATCTGAACACTTAGTCACAACACTTGGAGACGCACCTCACTTGAGGTTCATGGTGATGATGACAAGGTTTATTCGTTTATCTTGAAGAACAGCAGATGCAAGTAGGAAACAAGTCCCTTCCACTCTCCAGTCTGAAAGGGGCCACAATACATTGATACGGGCCGCTACAGGAGGGTAACCCTTAGCAGAGATTGTTCTTTTCCAAAAGGCAGCCTGGGGGTGGAAAGAACTTTCTGAGATGCTGCCTTGATGGGGCTGTTTATTCTTGCCCCCATATAAGGTTCTCCTTGACTTCTTGTACTGAGAAATGTCTCATCCTTCCTCAGCTCAAGGTGAGCTGAGCAGTCAACGCTATCCCTGGACAAGACACAAATAAACATATCTGAGGGCAGCGATGGCAGGGAAGGGTATTAGCTCTCTTTCTTCCTGGAAGGTTTGAGGTAGGATCATGTGTGAGGATAGCCAGTAATTTCCCTACGGTAAAAAAAATAAATCAATAAAATAAAATATGAGAATCTTCATGACTGTCATATTGCTTGTGTTATTATATAGTAATGAAAAAGGCAGGTGTTTTGTCCCCATTTCTCTGCTATGCTGAGCTTCTTCCTATGCTATTCCTCCCACACTTCTGTGTAGCTGCAATTTTGCTTGTCTTTGTGAGGCAGAAGAGCACCAGCATCTCTTGTGGCTTAGGAAGAACTATAAAAACCCTGATATGAAAGGACCTCTGGGCCTGCTGCCTGGCTGCTTCGGGCAGCAAAGGATTCATGTGCTATTGAATTACAGTCTTCAGTGGCTGAAGGAAGTAGCAAGGGAATGCCACACTCACTGGCTGATAGCACAGCTGCTGAAGCATCTTTTTACAGGTTTTAAACATCATCTCTCTCTCCTAGAGTAGCTGTGTTGCATAAACAATACATGTGGTGCCTGAGCTTTCAGACCAGCATGCAGCTGCTGAGAATAACTTAGCCTAACGTCTCCTGGAGTTTGTCTAAAACTATACATAAATGTATATATACTCTTGCATTACAGAATTATGTTATACGCACAGAAAATAATGCAATCATACCCTATATAAGGCAAACATGTTTATATTAGGTATCCCAACACACATACCTCTAAAGTCCTAAGGAATCATCCATGTCAACATGATATGCTATAGAACGGAAATAGTTTTTACATTATTTAAATATAAAACATTTATAGTTTGCAATTTTAAAATTATGTGTCCTCTCTTTAGAGAACCTGATCTAGTTGAGGATGTTCCTGCTTACTGCAGGGGCGTACTACAGGGACTAGATGACCTTTAGAGGTCACTTCCAACCCAAACCATTATATGATTCTATGATTCTATGAAGACGATGCAGGTATGCACAAAAATTTGAGCCCGTGTGCATACATCTAAAAAATCACGTGTATATATACTATACATATAAACTCACACACAGTATATAAATTCTCTGTCATATGAATTATGCAAAAAGATAGCATAACAGCTTCTTTCCAGGGAAATTACAGCTAGGTTCCTTAATCACACCTCTCCTCTGTTCGCATGAAGAAAGTTTCAAGTAGTGGGTGGAAGGAAAATAAGATTATGGTAGTGCCTCACACTTACATGCAAGACAGAAGTTTGCAAGGCTATGAAGGTGATAAGGACATTTTCCCCCAGCTCCCAGTGATTTCTGAGCTCAGATTCTATGAGCCAGGAGATACTCCCTCTCGTAGAGACAAGACACCACTAAGTTCCTGGTGAGTCCCATTTTGCTCCTCAGCAGACTTCCATCAAATTGAAGGACTGACAGCATTTTGAAGGTAGCAATGAAAATATTTCAATTGCAGCAGTAAAGTGGCAGTGAATCTGCTTTCTCTCCTCCTCCTTTGACAAGCTTACATACCACACAGTCATACACACTGCAAATTACCTACCCTCATATGTGTGAATGCATTTCTTTAATGCTTGTGCACATACACGCCCAACATAAAGTGGTTCTACAGGAGTTTAGGACAAATTATTACAAGCATGCAAAAACACAGGCACTTCTACACATGCACAGATTATTGAGGCCTCTACTACTCATGAGCACAGCAAACGCAAATGAATGGAGAAAAGTACACAAAGATGTGTCTTTTACCTGGTTTATTTTTTATAATATTCATGAAGGATTTTGCAAAGCTAATTCTCAATTGTTACTTGCCATTTTAGAAACATGTTTAACATCTGCAGTGTCAGGTAGATGGGTAGCTATTTACTCTTCTATAGCGATGGTGCTGATTACATAAAGGAGCAGGTGTATTTCTTGGGCAATACAGCTGAAACAGAAATATTTTGTCCCAGGGGAAGCCAGCCATGATGTATGAAATGTGCTGAGGATACGGGATGCAATGCTTACCAGGAAAGTCTCAACAAATTCCCCCGCAAGGTGTGCAACCTCTGTACATCGGGAGCATCATCACCAGGTACTTGAACTTGCTGTAATGAAATTATTGCACCAAAAATTGCAGACTCTGTGCTTTCAATGGGGAAGTCAACAGCAATTTTCCTTCTCAGCAAGAGAGCCCTCTCCCTCTCTGTATCTCATGCAAACACATGTACCCACTTTACATACAACAGCTCTTTATATGCTATTCTTTCCTTTGAGTACCGTAGATGTCCTGACTCCAGAAGCACACGCAGCTGGCCAAGACACTGATCTGTAACTTCATTACTGTAATGGTTATGGACTGTGCCAAAACCTATCGCTCCTGTGCCAGTACTGCCATTTGCCCTAGGTGCTCTTCTCCATGTTTAACCTCAGATTACAGCTCATAGCCATCACTATCTGATGTTCTCCTCCATGACAGGCATTCAGCTCCCAAATCATACTCACAGTCACCTGCTGCATCTTTCTCCATTTCAGCTTATCTTAGCTTTCCTTTCATCCAGACAGAACAGAGCACCTCCAAGCCATATCACACAGAGGCAGCCTGTCCTTGGATGAAGTTACCTCAGAGTATTTACTGCATAATGTGGTAGTTCACTCCTTAATGGGCTCTACTCTGGCTTCAGGCAGATCTAGTCAAGGTATGTTAATTAGCAAGCAGTCAGACCTATGAAATATTGGCCCAGTAATTATCCACTGAAAATTTTCATCTTATTGAATTGGTTTTGAGCCCATCTAAATTATTTCCCTTCAGCCCAGCAGGGTTCTTTCAGAGGTAGTGGCTGGTACAGTACAAAGAGGGTGAACCTCATTAATGAAAATCCCTCCCTGAGAGTAGTATGCAAATGGGATGTGTTTCATCCTTTATAGTCAGCAACCCTAAATGCTGTATGGCTGCCCCACTCATTAGAGCAGTGGCAGCGTGGTGGATATACACGCTGCCCTCTATTCCTGTTGGTTCATTCCACAGTAAAATTCATGCTTGGGAAGGATTGAGCAGTCGATATAGTTCACTGAGTGACACAGTACAGAGGAACAAGGCTCCTGCAGAGAATACAGAGTCACGCTGCAACCTGCTCACTTCTGAAAGCCCAAGTGGTTTCCAAATATTGTACCTTTCCTCATAGACTCTGCTCACAATCTGGAAATTCATAAAAGGGGCTTAGTTCAGAATTGTGCAGAAAGGGCAATGAAATACTGCCCTGCTGGCACAGTTCAGTGTTAGGTGCTGCTCTGACTTAATAAGTTGTGAGAGACCACAGGCTCTTGCCTGATGGAGAACTTCCGCGGTGGATTTTTAACTGCTCTTTGATCTGAGGCTTCACAGTGTGATGCACAGATTGACTGAAAGACACAACGATGCTACTGAAGTTAGAGTGTTGTTTGATGGGTACAGAATTGTACCAGCTTCCCTTGTCTCCTGTATCATTTAATTTGATCTTTCATGAGCTTCTTCCCTGACATTTCTAATCATAGAGCAGATTTTTGTAAAGACCAGGGGGGCGGATGGGGATGCAGGACACCAGATTGTTCTAAACGTGATTGCAAATGCAGTGGTCTACCACAGAATTTCTCACTTTTGCAGTGATGCCTTCCTGGAATTTTCTTCCATTCTTCCATCATATCTGTACAAGTACATTCAGAGATGAGAATTCAGAAAAAATAAATACATGAGCACAGACCTTGCAAGAGGTGAGTTTGTCATTATTCTCTTTAATGGCATTGATTTCCTTTTCATTTTCACTGCTGAAGAGAAAGGAAGAACTGTAAATAAGAGAATAATGCTACTGTCACACTGACATACTGTAATGAACAGCACAATATGCCTTGAATGAAAAACACAGAAAGCAGTTCTGCAAAACTACCATTTCCAGGGTCATAGGTGATGTATTTATGGAGCTTTATTTTTTTCCTGGCTTATTGTGTAATGGAATCATTGAAATGCAGAACCAGAAGGTGCTCAAGCGGTCATGTAGGACAGCTCTCGGTGAAACACTTAACTTCACCTCTGACTATGGGGGAGTTTGGCATCCGGCTGCACCTCCCCTGGTGTCTGGGGACTGAGGCTGCAGGTGCAGAAAGACCAGCTTATCAGAGCATGAGGATGAGCTGCACCCATGTAGCATGAACTTAACCCAAGCTGCATTTCCCCTAGAGAGAAAGCTTTTCCTAATACCTAAATGAAATATTCTCTTAATGTAAATTAGACTAATTTATTCTGGCCTCTCATCAGAAAGTAAACCATGGCATAAATTACTAGTTCCAACAAGATCCTGTTTCTTGCTCCTGTCATACTCCAAGATAAAGCCTGACCCTAAGCAGTTTGAGATCTATACTTTTCAAATAGGCCTATAACAAACATAATCCAGCAACAAGGAATGAAAACTTTACCATTTCTTAATGAGAAAGCTGCTTGGAAACACCTCTTTATAGGGTGATGCTGAGATACAAGTGAGTAACATAGCAATCTTACATGACAGCAGCAGAGAGAACCTGAGAAGGTGACTTGGAAACCTTGGACTGGTTGATGCCCTGTGACAAGAGAAAGTAAGTCTCTTTTAATGGAAATATTTCCTGACGTAACTAATTGGAGATATTTGAATTCATCAGAGTCAGGTCCAAAAGGAATGAAGCTATTTGCACTTAGTCAACCAAAT
>WEIS01047426.1:0-11216 GCA_013389965.1 Todus mexicanus
CTCCAGCAGCTCAGCTGGCTCTCCAGCCCTCATTACCACGTCCTGCGCCAGTAGGCACCGCTGAGCTGTGGTGCTCTGGAGAACCCTTATTCCTCCAGGAGAGGCTTTCACTGCAGCCCTCAAGTGCTAGGAAATGGAGATACTCAACTCGATGCTGCTCTGCAAATCAATCAGAGGGGAAGGACGGGAAGGAGAACAACTTGTCCCTGCCTGTTGCTCCATGAAGGCTTTGCCCCTCACTACTGACAGCGGAGCAGTTTCCAACTTAAGCCTGGGCAAAATTGGTGCCCCTGTTTGATGTACAACAGGGAAAACCACCAAGACATGTAGCCTCTGTCTATCAGCTGACTCATCATTGAGGCAAGAGCTACCAGGAAGCGTTGGAGTCACCAGGACACAAAGAGCTTGGATCACACTGTCCATGGGTGCCTGAGGTACGATCCGTGCCATAAGGCTTGTAAATCCACAAATGTTCTTTGTCAGGAAGCTCTCTCTGGGCAGGGTTGCCCTCTCCCTTGGGTAAGAGAAGGAGCCATTGCCAATGCCCAGAGTCAGTGGTGCCACCCCCACTGCTCTCAGGAGGAGGGATGGCAGCAGATCTGCAAGTTTGGGCACCTGGAGATGGACTTGAGCTTTCTGTGGTCACAGCATAGTAAAAACATGGTGGCAAGATGGGTCCCAGCCCAGGGTTGGAGGCTCCAGGTGGCCCCCACCATCTCCCACATCTACAGCAGAGCTTTTCCCCAGGTTGCTCGGGTGGGAGCAGGGAACCAAGGAGGAAGGGATGGGTGTCGGCAAGTCTGGCACAGCCCCTGCCTCCAGACACTCACACAGGGCTTCAGGGTGCTCCCTCCCACTTGGCCTCTCCCAGCAGAGCAAAGCACCCACCTGCCCTCCCGGATGCTGCTTTTCTGCTGCCGTTCTGTGAGTCACATCATTGATGTCACCTCTCCACGTCACCGGAGCTCAGAGATGGTTTTAATGAGCCTTTGTTTTCCTCAGCTAAGGAAAACTTCAAAGCAGCATAGTCTCAAGCATCCTGAGGAACCAACAGGTCTCTCTCCTGTAGAAGGAGAGACAGAACTGCAAAAGGGTCCAGCAGGTTGGCTGACAGCAAAAACTGAGTATCAGAGGTCTCGGGGGCAACATGCTAGAGTCACATACATGCCTTTGTCCTCATTAGATCCTACTACATGCCACCCTCCTCACAGGACATGACAGGTGACATCCTACTGTGCCTTGCACTGCCCTGAGTGAAGGCACAACCAAGAGACCCAGCAACATCTCAGAAGGCTTCAAGAAGCTGAGATATTGACTGTTGCTCCTAGCTGGTGTTCACACACACATGATGACACTTATCCACTGACACCATCCTCTTGTCCTGCAGCCTGGGGCCACCAAACCCAAGAGATGGTGCCACCAAACCCAAGAGATGGTGCCACCAAACCCAAGAGACAGGGCCACGCTGCCACCTTGGGCTGCCCAGCAGCTTTTGTAACCTCAAACACACCAGGGGAGCAAATCCTGATTCACACCGGTACAGAGGGCAATTGAAGCCAGCAGTTTTTAAAAAATCCAGAGGAATTCCTTGCAAAGCAGAAGGGAACAAAATTTGTTATAAAAAAATCAAGGGGAGCGAGGAACATTTTTCTCGCTGTTTTGAAGGTCACTAAAAAAGGGAAGCGTCACGTGGTGTCCCTGGGAAACCAGCAGTGTAAATAGTCAGCGGACACAGGGCAGCTTCTATTAATGGAGGTGTCTTGCTAAAATACATAGGCAGCATATATAAATTATTAGCTAATGAAATTCCAGTTAATTTGCCGCCTGCTCAGCCGCAGCCCTCCTGCCATGCTCCTGAGCCCAGCCGATAACATGAACAAAGAATTACACTGGCTCCAGGGCAGCTGGTTAAGTGATTCACAAAACGACACCTTCTCCAGGATGAGGTGGGGTCAACCCTGCAGTCCTCTCCGTGGCTCATGTACCCAGGGACGACGGGCATCTGTGGCTCCACGGCATGTCCTCGAGAGCCAAAAGTGAGGATTCTCCACTAGTTGGAGGGCAAGGAGCCAAATAGTTTCTCAGAGGCTTGCTTGTTAAGTCACACTTTGCTGGGAGTCACTCTAGAGAGCTGCTGGTGTGCAAAGTCTCCAGCCGATGGGACTCTGTCATCTCTCAGCAGGTTTTAGGGCTGAAGGAGGTTGGGGTTGTAGCACTGCCAGTGAGAAGAAGGCCAGAAAAATAGAACCATAGAATCGTTTAGGCTGGAAAAGACCGTTAAGATCATCAAGTCCAACTATTTACCCTACTCTACCAAGTCCATGTCCCATGGACTTGTAAACCATGTCCCCAAGCACCACATCTACAGGACTTTTAAACACCTCTAGGGATGGTGACTCAACCTCCTCCCTGGGCAGCCTGTTCCAATGCCTGACAATCCTTTCAGAGAAATTTTTTTCCCTAATGTCCAGTCTAAACCTCCCCTGGTGCAGCTTGAGGCCATTCCCTCTTGTTCTATTACTAGTGACTTGCGAGAGTAGACCAGTGCCAACCTCTCTACAACGTCCTTTCAAGTACAATGCAAGAGAGCCCAACTTTCCTCCATCTCACTGCCATAACCTCCAGCTCCAGGATCAAGAACACCCATTTCATCCCATCCTGTGTCCTGCCCTCCAGAGGCAGGACCAACAGCAAATGCTCTGGGAGGAGCACTAGAATGGGATGATTGCACAGAAGCACTTTGAAGAAAAGGTCTCCAGGCCTTACCTCAGTTGCAGCTTTGCAGTGAACAGCCCTGGATGGATCCTTCTGCCCAGCGACTTTCAGACTCCTCATCTCACCTTGCCCACAGCTCTGCCCTCGCTTCTTCTGGGATTATCAGAGAATCAGAGAATCTTTGAGGTTGGAAAAGACCCTTGGCATTATCAAGTCCAACCGTTAACCCTACTCTGCAAAGTTCACCCCTAAACCATCTCCCCCAACACCACGTCTAAACGCCCCTTAAACATGTCCAGTGGTGGGGATTCAACCCCCTCCCTGGGCAGCCTATTGCAGACAGGACAAGGGTCGTCTCTGTATATTGGGACCTAGAGGAGTTTTCCAAGAGACAAGGAGACAACAACTGCCCCTTTTGTTCTAGTGATGCCTTCATCCCATGGATAGAAATAGACCCAAGAGAGGGAAGCTGGGGTCATCTTCCCATTCAAAAAATAAAAAGCTGCAGTATTTGAAAGCAAAGACAAGATGCAGGACCAGATCTTCCACCTACAACCCAGGGTGGGTTTCAAGTACAAATCCCGCTATAACTCCTTCCCATTACCCTTCCCCTTCTGTTGCTCTGAACTATTGGCACTTCACGGCACCAAATATTCAGCATGCTCCATGTAATTTTAAAACCATTATGTAAGCTGCTCTCTCTTCCCCCGCCATCTCTCGATGTCTCCAATTGGTGTGTCAGAATGTAATTAGCTTTTGATGGGATGTTAAGATTTCTTGAGCTCCTGTGGAGAGGCAGCATGGGGAGAGGCGAGGCAGCGGCTTGTGATTGTCATTCCCCATGGTAAGTGCTCGAAGACCCTGGAAGGCTCATTTACAAAAATATAAAATAAAATAAATAATAAAAAGGAAAAAAAATTCCGAAAGCAACAGACCCAGTAGGCTTTAGTTTAATTGACTGAAATCACTGGGATTTTTTTTCACCTCTGTGCTTCCTCCTGCTTGGAGAAAAATGGAAATTAACTGTCTCGTGACCAATAGAAGAGTTCCACGCTGTGGCAGTGACCAGGNAGAGAGAGGACATTACTCTGCAAAAGGGTGCAAGTCCTTTTTCAGATAAACCCTGCAAGAGATGAGTGTCCCAGGGCTTACAACCCCAACCTCAGATGCTGCAACCTAGAAGTCTGCCGTGGAGCTGTAACAAAAACTAATGCGTGTTGCTGTCACTGTTACAACCTCCGATCCAGCACGATGAAGACCTGCAGACCCTGGCAGGACCAGTGCCCTAATGGTCCATGCAGGAAACATCACATTTTCAGAGCCTTCCCCGCTAGCTGAGCCCCGTGGTGGTGTAAAACAAGGTTGGCGATTCCCCCAGAACAAGTTTCCTGCAATCTGGCCAGGCCTGGACTTTCCCAAGAGCATCTGCCCCAGCCAGCGACAGCATGTTGAGCATTTACAGACCTACAGATGGTGCTTATATCACCGAGCAGTATGTTTGTCTATCCATCAGCCCTGGCCCAAAGCCCATTAGAGTCATCGGATGCTTTTCATTAACTTCAACAGGCTCTGGATGAGGTCGGTTTGGTCGGGCTTCACCAGCGCAGACAGAGGCATTCGAAGGAATCCTGCAGGACGCTCACGTGTGTTCAGATCAGCCACGTAAACGCTTCTCTAAACCTAAATCTGCCACAAACACCCTGGCCTGATATTAATACACCTCTGGCTCAGGATGAGTCGGTGATGTGAAACACAGACACATCCAATACGGTGACGAGCCATTCCCATCAAATCCAATTCAACTGGATAATAGGCCATATTGATTGCTTCGAAGGCCAGACCAATTTCACTTGTCCTTTTAATGATTATTATGACATTAACTATATTATTTCGGCTCAGCAAAATTAATTCCTCTTTCCCCACCTCTGTCCCTTGGGGTGCGAGCCCATTGAAATCTCCATTCCTGCTGAGAGTGAAGCTAAGGAGACCTCTGCAAGGACTGGACTTAATCCATTGCTAAAGTGTTGTCAGGCAATTTGATTATTTTTTTTTTCCCCCTCTAATACTGCCTCTGGCATTCATGGAAAGAAAACAATAAATGTATCTGGTCACCTAAGTAGTCAGCCTCCCCTTTCCCAGCTCCGCTGACATTTCTGTCTCCAGCCCGGGCAGCAACGCGTTCCATTTTAATTTTAGCAAATGCTTGCTTTATGATCAGAGACATTTTTCATTTGTACTTGTTTGCATCTCCCTTAAAATTCAATCTTTCATTTGGGGATGCGGCGTTATTGCCTCCTCCTCAAAATAAAGCGTATGTGGCACAAGGATATTTCAAATGATTTCCTCTATTTTCCTCCACTCAAGAGCAGCCGTCGCTTTTCCAGGCACTCCTGGGAGCAGCCAAGAAGAGTCAGTCCCAGTCCCTGGACACTGCACGGTGCATCTGGCCAGTGGGACCACACTGGGGGCAAGTGGGGCTTCTTGGGGCTGCCCTACACAACATCACCCAAGGAAAGCAAAAGGAGGAGTTTGAACATATTTCGCATGTCCCTGGAGTTTCATCCATACAAAACTTTTCCAGAAGTTCGATGCAGGCAGTCACCGATTCAGGGACAGCTCTGTCCTAACACCCTGACCTCCTCCGCCTGCCAAACCACCAGAAAACCACAGACATCAGAGGCTGGGCAAGCTCGGGGCTCCTGCTTTCATAATTCTCAGGTGCTCTGAATATAAAATAATAAAGCTGAGGAGATTCCTTTGCAGCAACTTGTTCCCCCTTTCCTGCAAGGTTATCCCAAAGAGGTTTTGGGCAGGAGCAGGTAAAGCTCCCATAGCATGAAGGGGGTGCACGATTGGGTCCAGGTCCATGGAAGACTCAAAAAAAGGATGAGACACCATTGTGCCCTAGAGCTGTTGACTATCAGAAGTCGTTTCTGCAGAAACAAATGGTACCTTGAAACTTTTAAAACAAGCACTCACCAGTTTACAGCCTACCTGGAGAAAATGGGCAGGTGGTTTGCAATATGGGACATGTCCTCTGGCTTGGGTAGTTTATACCAAAGTGACCTTGGCTCCTCCCTCGGCAGTTCCTTTCCCAATTGTCCGCTCCAATCACCACCAACCTTCCTTCCCCACAGCAAAAATCAGTTCCTTTAGAGGTTGCCTTTGGGACCCAGATGTCTTGAAGGATAATCACCAGATGACCTTACCTGAATAGCCCTCTGATCTCCCCTGAATACCCCTCCTATCTCCAGCATGAAATAAGACTAGAGAAGGTGGTTGGATCTATACACAGCAATTTTCTAATTTTCTGAGCAAACATGGTTAAAGCAGTTGAACAAGAAAGCCCAAAATCTCCACAACAGAGCAACCAGACAGGCAAGGAATGACAAGAGCTCTGAAACTCAAGCATGGATCTGTCCTGACCGAGAGGTACCATTCAAAATGCTGAGGGAGATGTTTGTCCTCCCTTGGCCATGACATCAAGGTTGTTGAGAAACGTTTCCTAGTTTTCTTACAATATGGTAGCATCTCTGCTTGGAGCCATCACAAGACTCCTACAGTGGCTTGGATCCATCCATTGACTGCCTTGATTCAACAAAACAAATGGAAAGGTTTTGCGTAGGGGTTCTGCTAAAGGTTTGTGTGCTGAAGGCTGCACCTCCCTGGGCAGATACACCTGGAATAACTACTAAGTATTTGTGGTGTGCCTCCATGGGTGGATGGAAAGAGGCCTTAGCTGCCTGTGTTTCTGTGAGATGAAAGCAGCCAGCACTCGAGTTATTCTGAGAGCAGGAATCAGCACAAGAGCTTCTCTCACAGCTTCTCTGATCTCTCGTAACAACGGCACGGAACAAAAGGGTTTGCCTCCGTTTGAGGAAGGAGGGATGTCCTAGTTCGTGCCTACCTGCCTTGGCCGCTGTCACGCTGGGATGCGGCCACTCTGCCTCATCTCCCAATTCCTGTTGCCTGCAACAGGTCTTTGGGAACAGTACGTGGATCAGCTCCAGAGAAGACGCCAGGAAGCTGCTGGGCAGGGGGATCAGATTCCCTCAACGCATGAATTGGAGCTGCTGGGGCAGCAAATCACTGCTCAACCTCAGAGCAGCAGAACCTGACCTGAAGCAATTTTGCCCCTATTCGCCTCATGCACAGATTTCTGATTATGTGCCATGCAGCAGCTTGGCTTTTCCCCAGTAAGACTGGCTGTTGCTCAAGCAGCCACCAGGGCCACCAACTGGTCTGTAGAGCAGACGTCAGCAGGACACGTCCACCCACACCCCCTGTAAATGGCTGTAGCGTTGGCAGCTCTGCTGGATCCCCCTCTCAGCTGGCAAAGCTCTCTTGAAGCCTTGTCTTTTGTGCTAGTCTTTTGCTTAACTCATTTCTGGTAGCGTTCCAGGATATATTATCATCTTACTCATGGGCTTAGGGTCCATCTGAGATGTTAGGATTTGTTACTTCCTTTCTTTTGCTGTCTCACTTTCTCCTGAGCCTCGTCTTCTCACACCTACAAATGTCTCTAGTTTGATTTCCAGTACCAGCAATTGAATTTCAATCACTCTCCATCTTCCGACATAACAGAAGACGTAACGCGACTGTTTAACATCCAGAGCTCCACCAGCTCTGCTCCTTCCTACAGCACCAGAAAACACCACCCATCATGAGCATCCCAGTCTCAGTGCAGCACATTGCCTGGTGTGTCAGTGCCTCTGGAGCACACATTGAAGGACACGTCTTCTAATCAATGAGAAGAGCCTGGTAATAACAATCCGTAAAACTAAACTGCACCGAGAAACCCCCTCTAGACTCACCTTCCTATAGCTAATGAATTTAATGCTACTAATTAGCCCAGTCGTCCGGCCTTTTCAGGTTTTATTACAAGCTTTTGAATGGAATTGGAAGGAAAATTGACTCTCCTTTGGTGGGGCTAAGTGACATCTTAAAGAGCAGTCCCAAGAAAAGTTAAACAGGATTAAGAAAGGAAAAGCAACTGGGAAAAGAGGAGGAAAGGCCAAAAGACCGAGAGAAGTCTCCTATGATGGAGAACACTTTTCTGCACTCGCACTGCCAGATAAACCTGATTTGAGCTCCTCATCTGCTCAGAGCCTGCCAAGAAGAGGCTAAGAGACGAGCTGCCTCTTCGTCAAATCAGCTCTGTCTCTCCTGCAAGCCTGATGACACCAGCACATGAAAACCGCGGAGATAACAGAGCATTCCCGAGGGCACGGAGCTGACAGGAGGATTTTCGTGCTGTCTTGAAACCGCACCAATCAACAACCATTTCTTCAGAGAAGTTTGTGCCTCCCAGCTTTTGTCTGCATGTGCTGCTCTCGTCTACATGGTCTCCTACACACTACATGGTCTCCTGCACACATGGGCCTTCACTGCAAGAAGCAGCAGTTTGGATGCAATGATGTGGCTCCAGAATACCCTAAAAATCTCAGGACGAGGCTGCCTGCCCTGGAAACACCAACACATGTCAAAACTGAGATGTTTTTGCTGGACAAGCATCAGCGGACATCTCAGCATCCACCTGCTCCATGCCTTGCTCAAGCTGGACAACACCACATTACTCACCTCTGGTGTAAGATGTACTCTCATAATTCCCCCCACCTTTAAATTGCCAGAACTTACATCTGCTCCTCATAGCTCTAGAGCTCACCAGCTTTGCCCTAAGAATATTGACAGAGTTTTTCCAATCCTAAGCCTTCGGTATCACCAGAAAGTTTACTGACCTCTGCTTCACCACCTTTTCTCAGCTGGGAAGCTCTGTCCCCTACCCAAATTGTCCTCGTCCGGGCTTTTCTGTTAATGCACCTTCTACTGTCACCTTGCTTAAGAACACACTTACCTCCTTTATTAATCTCTTGGCTGGTGCATTCACCTTCTCCGGGCAGCTTGTTAAAAATGGATCTGTTGGTGCTTCTATCGATTCCAGGGGCTATTAACACTAATCCCCCTTCCTGTAAGTGGATTTCATGCTGCTTTTAATGAATACCTACCCCCCTCCCTCCACACAGGCCAGGCGTGGGTTGCCAGGGACTCTCACCCATCAGCGTCTACATGCCTGGGAGTTTGAGCAGCTTTGTGCTCAGGATCGATGCTGGAGTTGTGGTAGGTCTGAGTACAAGCTTAGCATGGGTGTAAACTGGGATTGACAGGGAACAAATCTGTGCAGATGGAGATGGAGGTGCAGGAGAGGAGAACTAGACCAGCACCTCCAATAAACACCCAGCGCTGCCTTTGCTCTGGACTTTCTTGGTCAGGAAGCAGCGTCGTCTTGCAAGGAGGGGTTTGTTCCTGCTTTCTCATCTCCTGAGCATCCCAGCTTGACAAGCATTGAAGCCTGAAATCCTTTTCTCTGCAGCCCAGCAACAGCAGCACCAAGGAGATGCATCTGGAGGAAAGAGGGAGAGCAATACAAAACCTGCAGATTAAAGGGAAGCTTCTTCCAAACACCGTGTCCTGGGCTGTGAGCAGTCCAAGGGTGGCTGTGGAGGTGCTCAGAAGGGCAGAACAAGCATTGAGACCCCCACATCCACCCCTCACTTGGGGATCAGAGCCAGGATGAGACCCAGCAGCTCTCCACAGATCCCTATTCCAGGCTGCTTGGATGTCTTGGGAACCACCCTGGTATTTTAAGGTCCTGGAGTGGAAAGAGCCACAAGTCCCAGGGGCACCTCAGCTCCAGAGAGCAAAGTGCTGAAATAGCAACACGTGCTGGTATTTAAATATTAATGAGTCAACAGCCATGAAATCCTGATAAACACCCAGCTGCAAAACACTAAATCTGGGAAACTAATGGGATTAGGAGCGCAAGAGGGGGGTTAACCACAGCAAAATGTGTCGCCCTGCTCTGAAGCTGTTCAGCTGGATCTGGATCACGCCCAGCCTGGATAGAAGAGCTGCAACCAGGGACCTTGTCTGTGCCACAAGCCCTTTTCTGGCTCATGCATGTGAGTATCCTCTTCCTACTCTTCATTGTGCATCTGTAGCCCAGTGGAGTGGACTTTACCTTTCTGAAAAACCCGCAGACACCTCCGTGCCTTGGAGGAACCCTCCTGCCTGCTTGAACTACACCCCTGGTTCAGTGAGGAGGAGACCCACCCTCTGCACGGCAGCCACTTTCTTTCTTGTGCCCATCTCACAGAGGAGGTGAACAGGACACTCCTTTACACACAAGATGTTCCTCCAGGAGAAGATGCAAGCCCTGCTTCTGGCCCTTTGCGTAGGGAAATCCATAACTGCACCAGATGTCAACCTCCACCTTCAGCTCACAGGCACAGTCCAAGCACCCAGCATGGCTGGGACCCAAAGCCTGGGGAGTCATTTTTTTCTTTCTAGCAATAGGCTCAGAGCCACCAAACTTTCGTGGAGAAGAGAAAAAAAAATGCAGTAGAAGATTAAAACCTGGTGTAAAAGTAACACACCATGTCCACACACACACAGATGAGTCTAGGTCTTTCTGAACGTATCTACACTGTGGAGAGCAGCATCCTAAGGAGATATATCTACCTAGGCTCTGCACAACATCTCACCAACCTGGTTGCAATGCTCCTGACACCCCCTGTGGGCCCAGCTCCAAGATTCCTGCCACAAAGCATCAAGAGATGGAACCATGCTGCAGAGTGACATTCCAAGAGTTTCCTTCCCAGGCGATGCAAAACGCAGTGACTTCAGGGAGCCAAAAATGAGCTGGGTGAGGGACATCCACCCACGTACCTCCATGTTCCTTCAAAGAAGAGAACCTGCTGAGAAAGGAGAGCAAAGGTAACAACACTCGGCTCACAGAGGAGTCATGTCCTCAGGTTGGTCTCCCTGATCACACCATGGGCAGGGGCACCCAGGAAAAAAACCCCTCCAGGGGAAATTCGGGAGGGGGTGGGATGTGCCCTGTACCAGACTAACGCTCCTCCAGCCTCTGCTGAATCCACCTCTGCCACCCAAAGGCCAGGCTGTGGAGGGAGCAGTGCGGACGCCGCGTTTGCGTGGCTCGACGAGGAGAGAGCCACTATCCATTACATCAGCAATAAACGTCAGCAGCCGCAAACGGGCTTCAATTTCTAACTGTCGATTTCCAATAAAAATAAAGGCTGAACACTCCCAAGCCCAGTTAACTCGCCTGCAAGCTGACAGACCCAATCAGCTTGGGTTTCTTTAAACACGCTGGTACTTGAGCCTCTACAAAATCTTATCTTCTCTCTAGAAGTGGATTTCCCACGGCTAAGTATGTCCTTACATCCCAGGATATACAAGAAACAAGCCAAGTCCAGATGTCTTCAATGGAACAGGTTGCCCAGGAAGGTGGTGGAGGCCCCATCCCTGGAGACATTCAAGGTCAGGCTTGATGGGGCTCTGAGCAACCTGCTCTAGTTGAGGATGTCCCTGCTCCCTGCAGTGCGTTTGGATGAGATGACCTTTAGACATCGTTTCCCACCCAAGCCATTCTATAATTCTGTGATCTTCCAGTGCAAGAGTCTCCCTATCTCCCGGGTTCT